>BQNB010027266.1:0-57796 GCA_026074375.1 Tanacetum coccineum | reverse complement strand
AAACCGGTTTTGACCGGTTCGGTTCCTCGGGTTCAAACCGGTTCCGGTTCGAAAACCGGTTTATTTGTGCACCTCTAGCTATGATCCACGAAGGGTTTTAGGTTTTTTTTTATAGAGATCGGTAATATACCGAGATGTGTGTTTGATTGAGGTGGGGTTAGGGTTTGACGGGGTGGCTTAGGGAGGCGGCTCAACTTAGCCACCTCGGTCTGAGATCAGACCTGCTCCGATACCATGTAGAATGATGAAACCCCTTAGGTATAACTTTATTATCAACCACTATTTATAATAGTGAAACCCTAATACCCTAAACCCACAAACCGGGCTTGGGCCTATTACATAAATAACTTTGACTAACAACTTTGACTAACATTAATTACTTTGACTAACACTAACATATATCCTCTAATAGGGTTTAGGTCCACTTATTTAACCCGTTTATTAAACAGGTCAGGTTCTGGGTCGATATGCTATTTCGTTTAAAAAAATTTTAATTAAAAATTATTTATATTTTATTATACGTGTTAAATGGGTTAAACAGGTGGACCCGCAAACCTGTTTAACTTGTATAATGTGTCAACTTTTGTATATAAAACAGTTTAAATAGGTCAACCCGAAACTCGTTTAACCGATTGAACCCGTGTAACGTATTTAACCCGCTGACACAAGTATATATACGTGTTAAATAAGTCAGGTTCGGGTTATGTATAAACATGTTAGGGTTAACATAGCTCACCTGATTATTTAAGTTCCGACCTGAGTTTTCTGACCGTACATATCAACTCGAACTCGCCAACTCTGTGTTCTTGAGTTATTTCATTAAAGAAAAGTAAATGAAAGTAAAAAAACACTCTCACAGCAAAAATTAAGAGGAAACACTTAATATAATAAGAGAATTGCTACATCCATAAAATAACTTTCACAAAATTTCCACAAAATGACATGTATCCAATCAAAATCTTTTTGGTCATTTTTCTTTCTTCCTTTTTGATTAACATCTCCCTATTAATGCGCCACGTCATTTTGTGAAACTTCTTTTTTAAATCTTTTTGAGGACGCATCCTCGTTTAATAATCATCCAAATTCAAAATATAACCTCTTCTGACCTATCACGAATTGCCACCCCAATTCTGTCTTTGTACTACGACCACTTAATCAGAGAGAGAGAGAAGTGAGTGATAGAGAGAAAGAAACCAAACAAAAATGGCAGCATCATCTGTTTCACTCTGTTTGAGTTCAGCCCCAAATCTATCAAACAAATTAGGGTTTCATCAAACCCCCAATTTGTTACCCGGTTCATCTTCACTCAATCTTCACCCCACTTCAATTCTCAGGTTATTTTTAGTACCCTTTATATCCTTTAATCAATGCTGATCATACCCTTTATTGTATTAAATGTTTTTTGGGTTTTCAAGTACTTATTGATTGTGTTTGATATGTATTCTTGGATTGGTTTTTAGTTAGTTTGTGGGTTTTAAGTAGTTAGCACTTAGCACATTTTAACATTTATTACCAAAAGTTAACGGGTAAGCGGATGAGGTAGTCCGTGTTCTAGGTTACTCGGGGAGGACGAGTCTTTGACCCGGATGTACTGGTTCGGGTATCCCCGTGACCGTTTATGACCCTTTTCCTAGCTACCCCCAAATGTGTACCTTGTGAGGTTTGAACCTGAAACCTCTTATGAGGAGGTCAGGTGCCTAACCACTAGGCCACTTTGGTGGTGGTTTTTTACGTTTTAAAATCTTGATAACTACATTGGTTAAAAGTAAGGATTTTTAATGTGGGAGCTTCGGTTTAGTTGTATTGATGATTTGATGGTTAGTTAGTTAGTTTATATTATGTGGTTACTGTCCAAGAATATGGTTGGCATTGGATCCTTATTGATACGATTGCCTTATGTGCTCAATGAAATAGTTGAGTTTGTAGGGCTTAGGTAAAGAAACTTTATGTGCGGCTTTCGAATTCAGGAACATTACTTTGAGTTTTGGTACTAGTTTGGAACATTAGTTGTGAGATAGAAGGATATGCGTTGTAATTCTGGATATATAAAACTTCTGAATGTTGTTATTCGATAGAAATAATTGAAGTTTATGCTGTCTAATTTGTGTACTCGATGGCTTTGTTGTTGATTGCATTGATTTATTGCAAGAAAACGATGCTAAAGAATCAGAATGTTATAAAATGTCAAATTTAGTGTATAATCCTGTTAACGACCTTAAGGAAGACGTGACAAATGCTGTATAATATACTCACCAAGTTAAATAAATCCAGACAAAAAAAAAGGCTTGGCTGCTCCACCCGTCCTTGCTTAACATTGGCAGTATGGATTTGTATCAAAAATTAAACCTTTTAACCCTTTATCCAACTTGCTTGATCTGCACATTTTGCCAGCTCTAAGAAAACTGCTAGGTATTTGGTGTCATTTAGCCTTTTAGTTAAAAACGAAGAGCCATATTGTCCGACCCAACTATTCCACAAACTTGTAAGTAGTTTTATGTGCCAAGTTTCCACATAATCCTTTTTACTTACGTCCACTTGACCAGGTTCAAAAATGCTGCCAAATTGATGACAAGAAGAAGGTTGCCATTGGTACATGTAACAAACAAGCCTTCGCAAGAACCCATTGGGAAGGGAGAAGCAACTACAAGTAGTGATGCGAGCACTGCCCAAGGGCCTCCGTTTCTTACTATTTTGGCTGGTATTGTCGTATTTGGTTTCATCCTCTGGGTCATTGGATCCATCGTGTCGTGGCTTATTGGTCTTTTAGGTTTGATCTTCTTTAAGTAAGTGGTCATCCATTTGTTGTATTTGTTTCAAACATCTTTCTGTAGACATTATTGTCAGCATTTGTAATTAAACTCTAGTTGTAACTTGCCTACGACCTGGCCAACACTGTTCTTTAGCAACAACATTTAAATTCCCTTTGAACCTAGTAATGATAATAATGTACTTAAGTATAACTCAAACCGACTCATTTTCACAGGGATTCAAATGGCCTGTTGTATTTTCAATCATCAAACAGTATGCAAACTGCGTGCCACAATCCTAAATACATTTATATCACCCAATCCAACTAGAAAACTACATAATTTTTTTTACGACTGAAGCTTACATAAATATATACATGTAATTTACTTGCTACTTCCCACTACCTTCAAGGACATGGACTCACTTTTATCTTTCTTTTGCCCGCCACCAAGAATACGTGAGATCTGTAAACCTCTGCTAAATGCTTGGTTGAACAGCATTCGAGTCTGAAACTCTGACACGAATGGGAACCAAGCTAAAAATGCAACTGGGGTAAATAAAATCAAACCCATGATCATTTCATAGTATTGTGCTAGCACCCGGACAGATGACCAGAATCCAGATCGTTTCAAAAATGGCTTGAGAGCTTGTGCAATCTGACATGATAAAACGCACATGGAAAATAATTTTAAAAGATAAAACAACAGAGACAATGCTGTAAAGTAATGAAGAATTTGCTCACCAGAAGCATTCCCCAACCGGTAGGCATTAAAGCGAGGAGGCATACTACTATATCCTTTGCTGTCATATGCGGTTGCGCAATTATGGTTATCAAAACTGAAAGAAAAGTGATGAACACTAGTCCCTTGATCAATCGGAACACCAGTTGGTAGTCATTACTAAGAGATTTTCTAAAATATGCCATCCCCTAAGAAAAGAAAACAAGAATGAACTTAATCTGAAAATGTAAGAATATCAGTTTCACTACAAATTTATAACCAACCTTCATTACAGAAAGCCCTGCAAAAATCACAAGCCACGATATTCCGTAAACCTACATTAAAGAAACAAATAATCACAATGTGTGAAGAAAACTCAATTCTATTTGTATCTATGATACTTTATTAAAGTAATACCACAAAACTTTTGCTCTTTGTGATGTTGAGATGATATACGAGTCCGAACTGATAGATAAAGAAGCGAGTTGCCAGCAAAATTTCTATAACGGTACCCCTTATCCCAGAAGAAACAAAATGTTCTTGCTCTTTTTCCCACCACGATTCCCAGCTTTTGTCAGGAGAGACACCGATCCCACCTTGGTTACTTATCCACTTCCCCCAGTCTGTCCAGTCATCAACAATTTTCTGCCATTCGAATCCTGACGGGTTGAAAAGAAAGGGAGCGAAAAGCCATGTTCCCACCATGAACCACATTGATACTGTAATCAGTATATAAGAAACTGAACTTCTGTAAGATTCACCGAATATTTCATATACTACAAGTAAGATCAGAAGCTCAATTCCCTTGACAAAGTGACTACGAGAATATAGCCTATAATTCTCAGCAAATTTAGCATGAAATACAACAAACCCACGTCCCGTAGCTCTGTATTGTGCACCCCCGTGAAGCAAAGTTCTACCAAAATAATGGGTTTTTGTTCCAAGAGAAAATGTGAAAAACACAGAAGCTAATTGTAGTTGCATCAGAACAAAATCAGTAAATGCGCTTCTGAACCCTCTTTCAAGTCCTATTTCCATTATCATTGGAAGTGCCATAAGAAAACCAATTTGAACAAAAGATTGAGAAGCAAGAGCTACTTGAAGAGAGTTATTTTTTATAACTGCTTTATTTATACTCAACTCTCTCTCAAGTCCACTCAGTACGAGATAAAGACGGCCATAGAGAAAGACATACACAATAAGCACGGTGAGCTGCCACATCAAAGAACTTGCTTGTATTAGATGGTGTAGACATAAATATGTATTCGTAGAGGTGGAAATTTCGACTCCTTTACTTATGGGTGAATTTTGGTTATCTTTTTCTCTAGTGGGTCAAGCTTGTGTTTTATTAAACATTACACCATTTAAAACATTTATACCACTTTTTATTTTATTTTATTTAAATATACAGCTTTTTAATCATATTTTGTAAAAGTAATCATATAAAAAAAGTTAGATTCTGGACAAAAAATTCTCAGGTCAACCCAACCCAACCAGATTCAACCCGCAAAAATTACCCTTTTTGACCCATTAACCAAGCCACCTATTTTCCACCTAGATAGATCTGGTAAAGTCAAAATATTTTACTACGTACCAGTGTGTTAAAGTAGAATCCTACGGTAGTAAAATAGCATGAAAGCATGCGAAAGAAATCAAAACGGTGTCCAAGCCTATATACATCACGACTCATAGTCTGCTCTCCATTTCCATTGGCTATCTTCGCCTCAAACAACGAGATCTGGTTGAGGCCCACGTCTCTTCCTTTACCAACTTGTATGTATTCGTGATGAGTAACATTTCCTCCACGTAATGTAGAATTAAAACCTAAAAGAAAGCGGGAAAATGTTAATATTTTTGGTAATAGTAGCGGAATAAAAACAAACTGGAAATAAGCTTCAACAGCAAAATGATGCCTGCAAATATGTCCTCGCTTAGGTTGACCATCTTTGAGGCCTTGCTGATACCCCCTCTCGTTAAGTGAAAGAGTCTTTCGAAGACATCAGGATGCCCATAGTGAAATCTAACCCTGAATAAGTTTTGAGATATAAATAAGCATTTTCTTTGTAACGATTGAACCTAATGTGTCAATCTTGGAACTTACTTCAATGGGTTAGCCAACAATCTTTGTCCAATTGTTACAAAACTAGTCTCTTGATTTGACATGAACCACGCAAGAGATGAAACACTGAAAATAACAAATAATAAAGCAAAGATCAAAAAGCGCAAAATAGAGCAATGCATATGATATATTATCCGATATAGTAGAAATTAAGGTTCACCTGCCCGTGAATATATGCTCCCTAAGTCCAAGTATGGTTGGAGTTCTGACTCCATGTTTGATAAGGAACTCTTGAAGCAAATTCCTCATTTTGAAGGCTTCTTCCATGTAGTTGTCCTGTTGATGATAAAATAAATAATAGATTTATTTCAGGCTGATTAAGGAAGGGATTAATATAATGGGAAATATTTGGCAGACAAAGTACCTGGTTCATGTCTATCGTTTGCAAGCCTTCTCCACGCGTGAATATTATGGCATGATTTTGGTTCTCCGGTTTTCCCTCACCCAATATGGCTGGCCCTGGAAGTTTTATACGGTATATAATCTGAACAAGAAACATGTCATATTAGCTTCTATTTATTTTTTCTATGTTTCTAGGGAAATATCAAAACCATTCATCAAAATTTGGTATACCCGTGTTCCAATTTCTTAAAAAAATTCCAAATTTTCGTTTTACTAGTTCCTTGTTTGATACATAAATATAATCTTCAGTAAGTAAATATTTCAAATTGGATTGAATTAGTCTTTAGAAATATGAAAAATTGTACCTGATCTAAGTTTTGATCTTGGTCGGAGGCGTCTGCAGACTTTGGTACAGCTTTCACGAGAACCGAATAGTAAGAAACTTCATCTCTACCAGGTTCTTCCACCTCGTCAATATAGGAAACACGAAGAGAAGGATACCTGTCTCGTGAACATTGGATGGCAAACATTGGTAAGAAAATCAAAACAAACATTTAACACATCAAATCACAGTAAAAATGGCCATATGCCCCTAGTCCTACGTTGTCATAAGCCTTAAAATGTCACGAGCACGAGCATCCCGTGATCTTTTCTGGATGCCATATTGTTGACATGAGACGACATATGTGAACTTCATATCTGCAACTGCTTGACATTGTGCCAGTAGTGATCTCTCATTCTTCATATACTCTTCTGTGTTAGAACCAGATGCCTTATAACCTTTCGTTAACTCTGAAACAATAATCAGAAGTTATATCACACATTATAAGTAAAATACCATGAAAAGGCCGTTAAGAGTGATATTAGTGCTTGTGTATACCGTCATCCGTTGCCATGTCAAGAAAGGCCTGAAGTTCCAATGCTTGCCGATAATACATCATGCCTCGTACTATTTTAAGTTGAAATTAGTATCAGAATGTAGATATAAATTACATCAGGTGTACTTCACCCTATTATTTATATATGTTAAGATAAATACCGGTCTTAGTAAGCGTTTGGCCTCTATATGATGCCCAAAGGCAAAGTTTTTCTTCTAACGTAGAATCTCTTTTTAGTTCTTCTTCATTACTATGATCCACCCGCTCAAGAAAGTTGTTATATTCGTCTGAAATACATTTGCATAGTATCATGAAACATAGAATTTGATCATAACATCATATCAATGAAACAAATAAGTAAACAAACCTGGAAAGATTTTCTGCAAGTAGAAAAGAATCGAAACTCCATCTTCATTTTGCTTTTGCAAGGTATCAATTGAAAAAAGAACGTCCTCGTTGTAGTAAGGAGTTAAGACCCTGAAAGATTACAAAGTAGCATGGAAATATATCTAGAATTCAACTAATATCCAAAAAATATAAACTAATATTCATATAAAATTCTTACGAGAAAGATATCATATTTCGAACTTTAGGTGCCACAGGCATGTCCATAAACAAAGAATTCGAAAAGAATGAGATGCGCCTTCTCGCTTCTAAGTTTGATGGTACATCCATAGCAGATTCCTTTTCAGTAAGCAAAAGATGAAGTCTTCTGATCTGGAGACAATGAAAACATGGTTCACAACTTCACATATGCAGAGACATGATAACAAAAATATTTATAAATTTTTTAGTAAGATCATAACTAACTTTCTCTTTCCATGCATCTGTCTCTTTTGTAACAGGAAAGTTAAGTTCCGCAAAATACTTACGACTTGGGTCCATTGTGCTGCAGATATGATTAAAACGAAAGAAAATTAAAAGTAAGTCATGTTAGATTATTCGAAGACACCATGAATTAATATAATCTAACCTAGAATCTCGCTCATCAAATATGTCTTTTTTCACAACTTCCAACATGTTGAGTAGCACGATTACGAGTTTATCCTTGTCACTTGCTTCATTTTTTATCTGTAGAATAGATTTTAATTAATATAATTCTATGAAAAGCTGACAAGGAAAAGCAAAGAGGTTGGATTTAACCAAAATTTCGATAAGCTGGACAAGATGATCAGCCAGGCTAGGCAGGTAACTCATATTCAACTCCCTTATGATATCTCCTTCCTTTATGTGATGGTCAACTTTATCAAACATCGCAGCGATTTCTCTGCAAATAGACAAACCAAGTCACTTAATACGTATACGACTTCTTACACATCTATTGAAGGTAGCAAAATAAGTGGATCGGGTGGCTTCATGGATTGGGTAATAAATGGGTCATTTTTTGTCTAAATTAAAATAGGTTCAATTGGGTTGAACCTAAATACTTTTGTAAAGAAACTTAAACTTTATATAAACATCTGATGTGTTACAAAATCTATATTGTAACACAAATCTTAATTTTTGATAATATGATTCAGGAGGTTTTTTACTTTCGACCCATTTAACTTTGAGCTAATCTTTTAATTTTACCCGTTTGACCTGTTAGATATAAAACATATCCCGAATTAACCCATTCATAGGTAAACGGTTCAAAACTTCCAGCTCTAATATATACTAAGAAATGATCAAGATGGTGGTTTACATACGTTTTATCACGTTCTCCAAGAATAAGAAAATCAAATATATTTTTGCATGAAGCATAGCATTCCTGAACAGCACAAAGCATATAACCGTCTGCAGTTAGTCTCTTTTGCAGTTCTCGTTCACGGTCACGATCACGTTCCTTTCCTTTGCTGTCTTTCGCCATGTCCAAGGCTATTGGAAGCTGCAAATTTAATTTTTTATAAGTCAACATATATGTCCTCAATGTTTCATGTAACAAAATCAATCAGGAAGCATTAAACCTTGCTAGCAAGTAAAAATGGAGGCCATTGTATTAGATTTAAGTCAAAATCACCCCAACAAGGCATAAGTAGAAGGTCCATTTCCCTGACAACGTAAAAGTGCATGTACAAATTAGTACCAGTTAATATTAAAAAATATCAAAAGTACATATTTAAACTAAAGTACCTATCGCTTATCAAATCTTCCTCCCTGAAACTTGTTATGATTTTGTTCCACATCTGAGCAAATCTTGCTGTCTCCGCTTTACTAGTTTGTTCCTAAAATTAGAACGCCATCAACTATCCAAAAAGAAAGAACAATGTGGCAACCTTGGTACCATATAAAATCAAGAAAATTAAACCTTATTGAGTCTACGAGATAGAGTGGCCTTCATTCCCTTTCTTGTTTTGTCAACATTATCTGCTGCAATTAAGAGGTCGTTAAAAGCTCCCGGCAGTGACTGAAATCGGCTTCTCAACATCCCTAGAGTTCGAATCTAATAAAGCAAATAAAGTTAGATGAAAGTACAATGGAAAAGATATAGAGACCACTAATGGAAACCGGAGCACGCACCTCTCCAAGACGACGGAATGCACCATAGATACCACCAAATATTGTAGAAAATATGGCATACCATATTTGAGTATCCATGAAATAGACCTATAAAGATTAGATGAAATCACATCATAAAGTAACTTTCGGAGGCAAAGGGAGTGACATTAGTACAGGACCAAGATAAAAATAACATACAAGAATGATAGGAGCCCAGAGTGCAATCACAACACCGATGTTGCTGTTAGCTGAAATAAAAAAGAACACTTTGTAACATCATCACTTCTTAGCTATATGCATAAACTGAATGGATTCTTAAACTTGATTACCTTGAGGGAAGAACTCATGCCATTCATAACGCCTTATGTGAAGTTGCATAATTGCTTTTGTTGGACCGACTAAAGGCTTTATCTGCAACACGTAATTTTCACTAAAATCAATATAAATATGCATTATCTTTAGCAAGCAAAAGAATGAGGAACAAAGCAGGCACCTCTAAGTAGTAACTGAAAGATAACTTCGCCATTAAGAGAAGAATCCAGAATAAAGTGTACCTAAAGAACGAAACCATAAATACATAAATCGGCCGAGACACAAAGAAATTAAACCAATGTGCATATAAAAGTCATACTTGATAAGGGACACAGGATCTTCATGCATTCCCCTCCCGACATAGAGCGACAGCTGCAATTTTTTAAGATAATTATAACAAATGAAACACAGTGACAGTAAGTTGTGGAAAGGTTTGTTGTTGTACCTGAGACCACCACATTACGAATTTCACAATTTTGTAGTCTGATCTCTCTAGATTCCGGCGTATAAAGGGTAGGAGGAACAATAGTCCAGAAAGAATATTTGGAGATAAGTAGATAACAACCGCTATGATGAAAAGAGAAGGTGAACTTGGTCCATCTCCGAACCAGTTCTTAACGGTCTCTTCAATGCCAGAAGGATTGTTCCAACTGTATGAGTATGTTGTCGGCAAAACTACCACCCAAGCTGCTGCAGAAAGAGCCTTCAGAAGATATCGAAGCTTCACATAAAACGACATGCTAAACCTTGCTTTCCACATCATAACTATATCAAGGACAGCTGCAAAAATGTAGAGGTAACAATAATATTATACTTTCCAATTAAGCAATAGACACATCATACATACACACATTGAGTAATTATTAATTACCTTGTGCAAGTTTCAAAACAGCTGCAGTTATGAAGATGCTTAACACTTTCTTGAACATAACTCCATCAAAGATGCTACTTAGACTACCCGATCCATTCCAGGCTATAATAATCATTGCCTAAAACATGAAAAAATCAAGTTACGAGCACAAAGCCTAATTAATGTACACTACGTCAGCATAGATACAAGAAATATTTACCTGTAAACTCAAAATGAAAAAACTCCACATCCTATCAAAGCTCCTAAAGATATGCCAATATGAATCTGTCTCAACAAAATTGATTTTTCCTATCGAATGATCACTTTTATCCTGTTTTTCACTTTTAGCCTGCTTTTCACTTTTAGCCGCTTTTAATCTTTTAGCGAGTTTTTTCCCCTGAAAAACATATTTTTATTAATAAAATATGAGGAAGAATCCAGATCCGCCGATTAAATCCAGTATCCAGCTCTAATACTTACATCCAGTAAAGGCTGATTAATACTTGCATCACCAACATCCCGACAAAAGAAATTTGTATCATTACGCATTGGCCATCCCAGACGAAAACAGTCAGCTGACCTATGTACAATATTATACAAAGAGAACTTAACATAGAATTGTGTTATCGATAAACGAAACGTGAACACAGAATATGATACCAGAAGTATTCATTTAGGTCATCGTAGTTTCTCCACCGAGAATGTTTTGACCTCCCTCCTTTGCTTTTTATAGCTTCCTGTTCATAACAATGAAAATGTATACAGGCATACTAATTGTAACAAACATAAAGTAAATGTTTCTAAGATTTTTTCCACACCTGAGCTATTGTTTGGTAGATAGGAGTCACTACTTTCCTCAAGAACGCCTCTTTTTCACCCCTATATGCAGGTTCAATGTACTCGCCCGTCATAGGACTAACACTACCAGCCAGAATACCGTATACTTCAAATGCCATCTGTGGATGCGGAAATTAAAAAACAGAACAGTTACAACAAACAAATGAGCATTAACAAAATGATTAAACATAATAATGATGCATACATGATGATAGATATAACAAAGGCATTCCGGCATAAATCTCAAGTTTGCAGCTTCACCCCATATAAGAAGATATAGACCCATGTACAGCAGCTTCCGTTGCTGCACTTCTTGTTGAATATTAGGCAACCTGTAAATCGAGGATGATATTTACATATTACAAGTCAATAGATATAGTTACATGAACTGAAACCATTAAAGCAGCGGCTTTTCTGATACTAGATGTCCTTTAACAAAAATAAAGTTACCGAATAATTACTACTGAAATATATAAGGTGATCTCATTATAAACACTTTACTCACCAAAGACTACTTTTTCGATCCAAATATTTGCACCACTTCTTGTAATTCTTAAAAAGTTTCTTCATAACTTCAGTAACAGCCCGATCATCCAGCTTTTTGGAAGAACGATATCAGGGGACGCCATAAACAACAACAACAACAATCTAAAAAGCATAGAAATGAGTTATCGTAATATTATGCTGCATCCAAAGTCTAATAATACCTTAGGTTGTTGGTCGGGGTTGGGGAACTGGCGAATGTGAACATTTGCAAGCAACAAGATTAAGTGTTCTCTTTGATTCGCGACATTATCTTTCTGTGGAATTTGAAACACGTCATATATATTACGAGTGAACATGATATATCAGATATTCGAATAGACTACCAAGTGACAAACCTGAAAACCAAAAATTTCTTTTAGCCAGTCCAAAATATCTTCGTGTGCTTTCTTTTTGTAGCCGTTGGGCCATGGAAGTCCCCTGGTGTTACGGAGTGCAGATACAGAAGCTTGAATCTACAAATTACACAATTGTAAGATTGAATTTATAAAAAAAAAATTGAAGTATGAATGAATTACTGATAAAATTTGGAACTAACCTCTGGATATCTCATGATTGTTTGATTTGAGCTATCGGGGTCAAGTGGAAGTATATTATATGGAACGTACATTTCTGACTTCTCGGCAATCTTATTGTGAGCTTCCAAAATCTGTGCATAGAAGCAATAACGATTCATTGAAAGTGCATATACATGTTAAAATCTTCAAAAGGTAAGATAAATCTTCAGTGTTTACCTCATCAGCCACGTCTACAGACTCAGTGAAGTTAACAGCTTTCACAACCTCAAACAGAACAACAGCGGTCTGAAAAGCTTTTGTAAGCCGAGTACTATTTACAAGAAGTAAATATGAGTAATCATAAAACAGATAATGCAAACACATCTCATAAAGGAAGATTATTACCGGTCAGCTTCGTCTGCCTTTTGCAAGGCTTCAATGTACTTTGTGTAGTAATGTTGATAAAAACTCTGCATTTCACGAGCATCACTCATTGTCCGCGCTGCTAACGTTGTTTTATCTTCCTGAATAGTTGACAAACTTGCCATTATTAGAAATTGCTAAACAATATTCATGCGTATAGAAGAAGACATGAACACATACCTTCTCTAGTCGTTGAAGTAGTGTGGTCTTGAACTGACGGACACCACGCCCACTGGATTTTGGATCTAGTTTGTGCGCTTGCTCAAAGGCATAGAAACGACCTGAGTGCAAACACAGTAAGTTTTTTTCCATTGCATCAGAGTATGCAAAACGGGCAATTTCTCAATAAAAAGAACCAAAACAACGTCCGTACGTATATCCTACTAATGTTGTAAAATATTGATTGTTAACACAAACGCTATAGCTAAAATGAAAATCAGGGGAAAACAGAAGGACTCAAATAATTGCATAGTACGTATTAGGACTTACAAAGGTAGGCGACTCTTGGATTGGAAGGTTCGACTTCATTAGCAACACGAAGAATAGGTGCAATTTTAACAAGAGATGAAGGGACCACCTCACTATCCATCATAGACTCCGAACCCAAACTACTATCAGTTTGAGTCCTCAGCAGCCGTGCAGACGGCTGCTGACCACTCCCTCGTCGGTTATAAGCCATTTTTCTCCCAACCCGTCTTCAAAACTAAATACTAGACCACTTCACTTCATAGATAATATACTAAAATCAGCAAGAGACCCGAAAATATTTGTATCAGTAGAAATCAAACAAACAACTAAAACACAACATCATGCAAACAAATACTATAAACTTACCAAATGATTGAAAAAGAAAGTTGTATTAAAAAGTAGCTTTTGTGATCAAAGTGAAAGATATATTAGGTGATAACAAAAAGTGGTTTTTAATGCAGAATGCTTTATGCTAGAAAAGAAACATCTGCACGAAGCATTACCAAACTGGCCTTAATCAACAAGAAAACGCGGGTAATAACAACACAAATAATTGGTTGCTACTAAAATATAAATAATTTGTGTTAAAGGGCTCATAGTTTCCTGAATTTTCAGTTCAACACCCCTGTCGTTCGTACAAGCTAAAGACAGCTACTTTCTTTTAACAGAAAAAGTTGGTTTGACGGGCAACTATAAACCGCAATACACTTAATTTTAGTTCGTTACCGTATTACAAATGTAATCAACATGATAAATTTTTCAAATATATCAGCGCTCGAAAATTACTAAAATACATGTCACGTCAGCAAAATGTATCATACTCAAACGAATTTTAGAAAACATTGAAAGACAACGTATTCACACGTCTAGATACTACATGTTATTTGGCATATGTTTAAGGCGATAGTACTTGTCCACAACCTCTTGGTTACTACATACCGCCATACCGCTAGATCAATAGTCGACTATATGTGATTTAAAAGTACTACTACATCCGTCCCAAAATTATTGTCACAAGAAACACACAGTTTAAGAAAAACATCATCATTACAACTTTCTCTTTCTTACTTTTTTGCAGAATGACAGTTTTACCCTTAACTAATTACTAGTAATTTAAAACTCTTTAATGTTTGTAATAATAACCTAAAATGAGGGTAATATGCTAAACTCGAACTAAATTATCTATTTTTGGAAGTGGATAATTAATTTGGGACAACCTAAAATGAAATAGTGGACAATAATTTTAAACTACATTAAAATTACAATATCACTCGGTTACAAGTATATTAATAAAATAGTAAATTGCAAAAACCGTCCCTATAGTTTGACAAAATTGGAAGTATAGTCTAATATTTTTTTTCAACGGCTGAGATATTATTAAATAGCAAGAAGCTAGCATGAATAACAATTACTATACAAAATAGAAACACGCAAATGATTTTGAATCAAATTGTTCCAAAACTTATAGTCCAATCATTTTGAAAGTGCAGTCGTAGTCTCTTTGGGAAACTTTGTTGTGCAATTTTCGTCCATGGTATGAGAAATTGAAAATTTAAAAAGTGCAGGCACAGTCCTTGTTTTAAACGATAATTGCACACCTAAGTTTCTCAAGGTTACACCTGCACTTCCAAACTAAAGGGACGGTTTTTGCAATTGGCTCTTAATAAAATGTTATAACTTTTGATATGTGAGACCCCATATAGCAATTTCGCGATATTTATCACTAAAATAAAGGGCTTCTTTATATAGCCGTAGTCACATCGTTTGAATAACACGTACACTTAACGTCTTCAACATTTCAATATATTTTAAATAGATTAATATTTTTAAATCAGTTTTCAAACTTCGTTTCTTCATGACTTGCCCTAAAATAATTATGACTCTTCCATCAACATATAAAATAACTCTCAAATTTTTTTAAAGAGTAAAGCGCATAATATATCTTTATGGTTTCTATAAAGATCGTTTCACGTCCATGGCTCATATTTCGCTTAATTTTCATCCATCCGTTAGTAAAGTGAGTCATCGTACATCTTTGAGGACGAACGGTGCAAAAATTTTGTCAGTTAAAGGGGAAAAGGTGAGGCAAAAACACATCCCTATTGCTTGCAAAAAGTCCGTCTCACATCCTCACGTGACCAGCATTTTTCCCCTTTAACTGATAAAATATTTGCATCGTTCGTTCTCAGCGATGTACGATGGCTCACTTTTAGTAACGGATTGATGAAAATTGAGCGAATTATAAGCCAGAGACGTGAGACGGTCTTTTTAAAACCATAAAGTTGTATTATGCACTTTACTCAATTTTAAATTTATATTCTTTTGATAAAAACCTATGATTTATAAACACCTCTAGAACTTTAAGTTGTCTAAAGAAGCTAGTATATATATTATTAATAGGTTGTTTTTTGCATTATTAAATTTACACGCTTTTGAGAAGACTTATAATTAATCGGAGTTTGAAAACGGGTTTGATCCAACTAACATAAAATATATCATCTAAATCTAAAGTGCATACAATAGAGGAATCACTTTTCTTCCATTAAATGTCTCTAAATTTTAAATTTAAGCAATATACATGACGCCAAATGACACAAAAAGGTACTTTAATTTCTAATCAAGGTATCACACTTTTTTTTCTTACATAAAAAGGCATCCAACAAAAGTTTTTGGCCAATTTGGTTGTTTTCGTTAAATATTTAACAATCATCCATTAAGTTCTACATTTCAAGTCCACCGCTACTACCACCACTATCAATCATCGTCACCACTACGAAGCATGCCCACCATCATCACTACAAAGCACTGCCTCTACCACTAGCTCTACCCACCACCGCCGCAAACTACAAACCGCACTCACTGCCACCGCCACAAACCACTAACCCAAATTTCAAAAAGCTATAGTTTTTTGACAGTATTTTTCCTATATAAATGAAGTATTATGATGCGGTCATCGTAGGAATTCTACAAGAAATTTTACAACTTCCTAGGCAGAGCACCTAATCGTTGTAGTAGTAGTATAGGCAAGACTTGGGGGTTGTTATCGTTCACTCGGGGGATAGGTTGGAAAGGCTTGATTACGGTCTAACAGAATTTTAAGGGTTGAGAGAAGATTATTTTTGTGTTTTTATGTTTTATGAAAAACAAGTAAATCATATAATTGAGAGGAGGTTTGGTTTTAACTATTAACGAAATAATGGTGATAACAATAAGATAAAAGATTGTGTTTATTTAATCATGTATTACTCCATAGATTGCTTCTCCTAGTGTTGTTACCTTGTCACCCTTGTAATGATCTGTGTAACTATTTCCTAAGTCATGAACGAATTACACGAACCCGCCGTCTACTTGGTATTCCGCTAGAGCAACGCACACGTAAGGTAGTATGAAGACTATTACATGGCCCCTAGGGGTACACTAAGTGCATGTGAAATATATTAAAAGTGGATCAACCATATTAGGGGGAAAGGTAGTATGAAGACTGTTACCCGATGGTATCTTTTCTACACAATCATGTTTCCTAGACATATCAATAGCGATACAGACAAAAGTTGGTTTTCTAGAGCCTAACATGCACATCCATCACAAAAAGCAACACCACTAAGATCTACATTCTAGGTTTCATACAATCATAAATAAACACAATAGAAGGTTTGGCCAAGCATATTAAAGATAAAGCAAGAGCATAGATAGATCAAACAACACATAGACATATTGAATGATTAAATAAACCTTACTTGATTAAAACATGAGTTGGAGGAAGTACAATAGGGTTTTTAGGCCCTAAATTCGTCCCTAACAGCTGCTAAACGAACTAGGGTTCGTACCCTCTTTTTATTCTAAAGTTACACACTCAAACCCCTAAATTCGGGTTTGTATATATAGAAAAAACGTTGTGACGGCGTCGTGTTTTAATCGTGACGCCTTCATGAAAGAGAATATTCTAGATAATGGGCTGGGTCGTATGCTCTGACGCCGTCGTGGAATCTTGTGACGCCGTCTTGATCTTCGTGGTGACAGCGTCACGTTGTATCTGTGACGCCGTCTCTAGCCACTGTAGAGAAATTCTTGACCAATGTTGGTGTAGGTCCGTAGTCTTGTCCGTTTCTTCTTCAAATGAGCCCAAGTCACGTGTAATTATTCCAAATGCCCTCCAAATGAGAAATATCTGAAAAGGAACGATTAAGTACCTGTTTTGGGCATAAATGCACGATTTAGGGGGTTAAACGACCCCGAAAAGGTGTATAAAATGACACCTCATCAATACCCCCTACACTTTGAGATTTGCTTGTCCTCAAGAGCAAATGGGCTTTTTCTACCTAGACACTAACAATATGAAGGAGTCATTTTTACTACTCTTTAAAGGTAATTTATCAACACAACCTTTCTAGAGCTGTTGTAATTAATAGCACGGAAAGTATACACTAGCACCTCACATAAGTGTTTGGGGATTCTCTCTTTCACTCGGGTGTATAATAAATTATAACATATGGGGAAAATGGAAAATCAACACTCATTACCTATCATAACATATAAATTACCATAGGCTTGGTAAATGATCAAACCTCCACCGTTAAGTGCAAGTATTATTCATTACCATCTAAGAGGTCTTTTATAAAGGGTTGTGGGGTGTAGGTGTAAGATAACATATAATGGAAACGGAAATGGATGGGATACATTTGGGTGGATTTGGGTGGATTTGGGTGAATTTGGAGTGGAAGGGTTAGCTAATTATTTACACGAATACAGTTTGGGTTGGTTGCTAAGCCAAGACTCGGACAAAGATCTACAAACTCTACACAACTCTACATCAATCTCTTTCTTTTTCTTTTCTCATATTTTTTTTGAATAACATAATACATCACATGGGGTTTATAATATGTACCCCTACACTTGAGCTTTTACATGCTCGATATTTACAATCTAACTAATGACCCGATTTGAGGTGGATCAAAATAACATGGAGATCATTTGACAAACTTATAGGGGTATTGACTTAACTTTTCTTTCCCATTCTTCCGCGAAATAAATACTACCATGAATCCCAATCGTCCCAAAACTGTATTTACAAAGATAAGGGCTTAGCAACCGTGTACTCAATAATTAACTTGGGTTAAACACAATAATGTACTAAAGAGGAGTACATAAAAGGTAGGCTAAGGCTATTTGGGTGTAACGAATGGTTTAAGGGGTGACAATGTTCTTCATTAATAGTTCAGATTAACCAGAAAATCACGAGAATCGTGAAAAATGATAGGCTCGGAGGGTTGTACTAGGGGTTTCCTACACTAATAATGAGTGCATGGCAAGGGTGTGGGATAGTTATATGATCAGTGTGACCATCATAACAATGACATGTTTAAAACATGAGTTAATCCTAATGCCTCTTATCAAGCAAATCCTAATACTTACTATGCGATCTCGGAATGCATCACAATAACAAGTTTTAGTATTTAATATGCCACTGGTACACTCATATGATTTTACTAACACTGGACATTCCAGAAAAGGCGACAAGGAAATGCATACATGGTCGTAACGACGGAATAGACATGCACGCCTGCAGCTCAACCTTAACTCGAACCGGGTAAAGATAAAATCATCTTGGGTTACCAACGATGGGTACCCGAATTCCTAAAGATCTAAGGGTGAACCTCACATTTTGGGGTGGAATTCTGAGAGTTATTGTGCTAGTCATATAAATTCCTATCCATGAGACGCTATTAATACTTGATTTTCGTCGGTAAGTGTCATAAAAAAATTTAAATTTGGGTAAAAATTACCTCTTATGTTATGTTTTGATATATTACCCATCATTTTAAGGACAAAGCAAATGGCAAATGAAAGAATAGTTTCTAAGGCTTATTTTCCCCTACACTTAAGTTGAACATTGTCCCTAATGTTCTTTAAAAGTAAATGTTGAAACAAATAAAGGGAATAGAAATCAAGGAAAAGAAACTAGTACTCCCCTGGTTTACTCAATAATGGAGAAGAAACATGCGATAACTGGTTAAATCATCCTCCAAGAATCATCCAATGAAACTTCCTAAGAATTTCCAAGCTTCTTCTCATCAAATATAACCTGTAATCAAAGACAAAGACAACTACACCAAGCATAAAATGTGCGATAAACCAATATACAATATGAATTTAGGGTTCAACTCGATAGATAGGATGAAAGAATTGTTAAACTCATTAGGTTTTTGCAGGTTTATAACAGAAGTGTACATATATTAAATGTTATGCAAGTTTTATTTTCAAAAATAATTAAAAATTTTAAGTTTTCTTGACCTGGGCATTTGACGCCGTCAGGGTTTGTGTGACCCCGTCACAAGTGACGTGGTGATGGCGTTGCGTGTTAATCGTGATGTCGTCTCCACAGTCTATGAAAACAAAATTTTTGTTTTTGATGAAAATTTTCCTGCACTTGATTCCATAAGTTAATTCCTGTACAAATAGCTGCATAAAACTTGAGATTTAACAATTCAATCATATGACACGAATTAATCTAAACAATTCATTTAACATGTTTGATTTTGGCTCAAAAGCTGGATAAATTCTCCTACACTTATTGTTTGCAAAATACCTTTGATTGAAATTAAGACAAGGTTAAAGACAATACAAAGCATGATTACAAGATAGTTCAAACATAATAAAACAAACTATAAAGAGTTAAAACACACATGACACTCTTAATTGCAGGAAAAGTAAATTGGGTTGCCTCCCAAAAAGCACTTTTATTTATTAACGATTCTTGTAGCTAGACTCGAAGTCACACGTCAAGTGTCATAGAAGTGGTCCAAGTCGATGATCTCTCTTGGACTTTCTTTTTTGGAGAGCTTCCTCATGGTGGGAATTGTTTAAAGGGTTTTGGTAAATTCCTCTCCATCAGGGTCGATCAATCTAATCTTGGCATTCCATGCTCCATCTTCGTTTTCGGGTGGTTTGTCCCAGTTAATTGGTTTTTGAATTAGTTCCTCTTATTCCCACATGTTACACTTAAGGTTAATGGGTATGGATCCTAGAAATTCTACCATTCTCCTAAACACTAAGGTATCCTTAAAAGGATTAAGCTCGGCATCTCTAGAAATTTCCCATTCTCCGAGCAAATGGCAGTCTAAGAAGTCTTTCCTAGCATAGTAAGGGGGTTTTGCGCCTATTCCATCCGAGCTAGATCGGGGTTTATAGGATTCCCTTTTTCCAAATGTGGTCCAATAAGGTGTTTCCTCCTCACCTAACTCTACTCCTTTTACATCGAATACCAACCTAGTGATTCCTTCTCTTACCGCTATTTTGGCCATCCTACAATCTATAACTGCGTTGGCGGTAGCTAGGAATCCTCTTCCTACAAGCAAAGGGGTATCGGGGTCCTTTTTCATATCGAGTACGTAGAAATCATTTAATAGTTTTAGTTTTCCTATGTGGACTTCTACGTCTTTAACAATCCCAACGGGGTAGGATTTGGCTCCGTCAGCCAATCCAAAGATATGGTCAGTCTCTTCTAATAATCCGATGTTAAGCTTTTTGAAGAGGTAAAGTGGGATTATGTTCACGCATGATCCTAGGTTAGCCAGGGTGTCGAAAGGTTTTGAGTCCCCTAATCTACAAGGTAGAGTGAATAGCCCGGGGTCCCCCATCTTTGCGGGTGTTTCTCCTTGAACAAATGTTGATTTGTTTTTGCCTAGTTCTAAGCTCACTACGTATTTATCTAATATAGCATTATAGATTAGGGCGTGAGCTAGAACTTCAAGAACTGGTAGGTTAAGATGTAAATCTTAGAATTCATCTTCAAGAGTTGGTTCGTGCTCTTCTGGTTGTGATGGTTTGTTTTCAATCTTAGGTTGTTGCAGGCTAGTTTGGGAAATGGTTTCCTTTTTGAAATGTGCCTTGATAGCATTGATTGAGGTGGACGGGTGAGATGAGCATTGTGGTTCTATTGTCGGGTAAGAACGAGCAGACGAAACTGGATGAGTCCCTAGTTTTGGGTTCTTAATCGTATCGCTAGGTAATGTACCTACTATTTGATCAGTGATGGCCTTCAACACAGTTTCTATTTTGTTGGTCATCTCACTTTGTTGTCGTTTGAAATCGGCTTCAAACTTAGACAATTTGGCGTCTTGAGATGCGATGAATTCGGAAACCAGTCCTTCTATATTTTATGATTGTTAAAATTTTGAGGACGGTTGTTGAAGGAATGGTTCGGGATCAAACAGTTGGGTTGGAACCGATTAGGTGGTTTTGGAAACTTATTTTGGGAATTTTGGGGTTTTCTCCACCTAAGGTTCGGGTGACTTTTCCATGACGGATTATAGGTGTCACCAAGATTGTTTTGCTCAGGCTTGAAAGTATACCACTTACCTCTCGCTTCATCGGTACGCGAGGATGTGTATTCAACAAAGGCTTGTTCGGGGTCTTCCATGCAATACCGAGTGTCGTGGGGACCACTACAGATTTCACATGGGGTAGTGATTTTATTTACTTTGGTAGGTTGAGTCGGAGCAAGATGAGCTTTCATTAAGCGTTGGACTTGATTTTCGAGCTCGATTAGACGGCGGTCGGATGTACTCGGGACATCTTGAGGCAAAGGCAGATTACCTTGACGGCTTAGGCGAATCCTTGGTTCGTTCCAACTTTCATTGTCATAGAGGGCGAGGTCCTCTAATAATGCCCAGGATTCTTCGGCGTTGAGGTCACGAAGTTACCAACACCAAGACGCGACTGGTCATGGTTTGTCTTAGTCGTGACGAGATTGACATGGTCATAAAAATTTTAGACTTGGAGCCAAAGGTCGGTGGCATGATGAGGGACTTTTTGGAGTAAGTCTTTAAAATGAGTCTATGCTTCGGATAAAGATTCTCCATGATGTTGTTGGAACATCAGGATATCATTGCGGAGTTTTGTGGTCCTTCCCGATGGAAAGAATTGAGCAAGGAATCGGGTAGTAAGATCCTCCCATGTGGAGATGGATCCTGCAGGAAGACGTTTAAGCCAATTGCTAGCTTGATCGCGTAGGGAAAATTGAAATAAACGTGGGCGCGTTCTTTTCTTATTTTCACCGTCAAGGTCAAGTGAGTCCACAAGTTTAAGAAAATCCTTGAGGTGTTGATTTGGATCCTCGGACCGAAATCTGTGGAACGAGCATCCGTTTTGCACCAATCAGATGGTGTCGGATCGAAGAGGTACCAAGTTGTTCCCTGCGAGGAGGCCGATGGTATTCCTATAGCCCTCGTGGCTAGGTTTGGAGTAGTCTCCTAGAGTACGAATAGGATTCTCGTCTCCCATAGTGGTTGAAGAGAATGGGTTACAAAACAGATAACACGAAGAAAAGATAGACTACAAAAAAGCTAATATGTAGAAATTAAATTCTCACTTGAAAGGATTCAAGCGAGTAGAACTAAGTTAAACTATGATCATAACCTAACTATTCCCCGGCAGCGGCGCCAAAAACTTGATGTGGTCGTCGTATGACTTCTACAAGAAGTTTTACAACTCCCTAGGCAGAGCACCTAATCATTGTAGTAGTAGTATAGGCAAGACTCGAGGGGTTGTTATCGTTCACTTGGGGAATAGGTTAGGAAGGCTTGATCACGGTCTAACAGAATTTTAATTGTTGAGAGAAGATTATTTTTGTATTTTTGTGTTTTATGGAAATCAAGTAAATCATATATTTGAGAGGTGGTTTAGTTTTAACTATTAAACTAAATATATTCTACGCTACTGGTGATAACAATAAGATAAAAGACTGTGTTTATGTAATCATGTATTACTCCCTAGATTACTTCTCCTTGTGTTGTTGCCTTGTCACCCTTGTGATGATCTGTGTAACTATTTCCTAAGTTATGAACGAATTATACGAACCCGTCGTCTACTTAGTATTCTGCTAGAGCAACGCACACGTAAGGTAGTATGAAGACTATTACATGGCCCCTAGGAGTACACTAAGTGCATGTGAAATATATTAAAAGTGGATCAACCATATTAGGGGGCAAGGTAGTATGAAGACTGTTACCCGATGGTATCCTTTCTACACAATCATGTTTCCCTAGACATATCAACATCGATACAGACAAAAGCTGGTTTTCTAGAGCTTAACATGCACATCCATCACAAGAAGCAACACCACTAAGATCTACATTCTAGGTTTCATACAATCATAAATAAACACAATAGAAGGTTTAGCCAAGCATATTAAAGATAAAGCAAGAGTGTTAAAGCCTTATTGTAGGCTTCATAGATCGTTTTGCCCATCTAGGATATAATAACATTGAATGATATAAAGCACAGCGGTAATAGAGTTTTTATTCCCTAAATTCATCCCTAATAGCTGCTAAATGAACTAGGGTTCGTACCCTCTTTTTATTCTAAAGTTACACACTCAAAACCCTAAATTCGGGTTTGTATATATAGGAAAAACGCTGTGACGGCGTCGCGTTTTAATCGTGACGCCGTCATGAAAGAGAATATTCTAGATAATGGGTTGGGTCGTATGCTCTGACGCCGTCGTGGAATCTTATGACGCCGTCTTGATCTTCGTAGTGACGACATCACGTTGTATCTGTGACACCGTCTCCAGCCACTATAGAGAAATTCTTGATCAATGTTGGTGTAGGTCCGTAGTCTTGTCCGTTTCTTCTCCAAATGAGCCCAAGTCACGTGTAATTCTTCCAAATGCCTTCCAAATGAGAAATACCTGAAAATGAATGATTAAGTACCTATTTTGGGCATAAATGCACGATTTAGGGGGTTAAACGACCTCGAAAAAGTGTATAAAATGACACCTCATCAAATACCCCTACACTTGGGATTTGCTTGTCCTTAAGCAAATGGGCTTTTCTACCTAGACAATAACAATATGAGGGGTCATTTTACCTACTCTTTAAAAATATTTTACAACACAACCTTCTAGACCTTGTAATTAAAAGCACGAAAAGTATACACTAGCACCTCACATAAGTGTTTGGGGATTCTCTCTTTCACTCGGTTGTATAATAAATTATAACATATGGGGGGAAACGGAAAATCAACACCAATACCTATCATTGCATTTAGATTGCCATAGCGTGGTAAAAGGATCAAACCTCCACGCTAGACAGGAGTATTATTCATTACTATCTAAGAGGTCTTTTAAAGGGTTGTGGGGTGTAGGTGTAAGATAACATATAATGGAAATGGAAATGGATAGGATACATTTGGGTGGCTTTAGGTGAATTTGAGTGGAAGGGTTGGCTAATTATTTACACGAATACACTTTGGGTTGGTTGTTAAGCCTAAGACGCGTACGTATATCTACAAACTCTACATAACTCTACATCAATCTCTTTCTTTTTCTTTTCTCTTTTTTTTGAATAACATAATACATCACTTGGGGTTTATAATACGTACCCCTACACTTGAGCTTTTCTACGATGCTGATTATTTACAATCTAACTAATGGCCCGATTTGAGGTGGATCAAAAATAACATGGATTCATTTGACAAAATTATGGGGTATTTAACTTACACTTTGTTCCCATTCTTCCGTAAAATAAATACTACCATGAATCCCAATCGTCCCAAAATTGTATTTACAAGGATAAGGGCTTAGCAACCGTGTACTCAATAATTAACTTGGGTTAAACACAATAATGTACTAAAGAGGAGTACATACAAGGTAGGCTAAGGCTATTTGGGTGTAACGATTGGTTTAAGGGGTGACAATGTTCTTCATTAATAGTCCGGATTAACCAGAAAATCACGAGAACCATGAAAAAGGATAGGCTCGGAGGGTTGTACTAGGGGTATCCTGCACTAATAATGAGTGCATGGCAAGGGTGTGGGATAGTTATATGATCGGTGTGACCATCATAACAATTACAGGTTTAAAACATGGGTTAATCCTAATGCCTCTTATCAAGCAAATCCTAATACTTACTATGCGGTCTCGGAATGCATCACAATAACAAGTTCTAGAATTTAATATGCTACCGGTACACTCATATGATTTTACTAACACCAGACATTCCAGAAAAGGCGACAAGGCAATGCATACATGGCCGTAACAACGGAATAGACATGCACAGTTGCAGCTCAACCTTAACTCGAACGGGGTAAAGTATAAAAATCATAATTGGATTCCAACGATGGGTACACGAATTCTAAAGAATCTAAGGGCGAACCTCAAATTTTGGGGTGGAATTTCTGAGGGTTATTGTGCTAGTCTTATAAAATTACTATCCAAGAGACGCTATTAATCTCAGTTTGTTGGTATGTGTCATAAAAGATTTTAATTTGGGTAAAAATTACCACTTATGTTATGTTTCGATATATTACCCATTCATTTTAAGGACAAAGCAAATGGCAAATGAAAGAATAGTTTCTAAGGCTTATTTTCCCCTACACTTAAGTTGAAAATTGTCCCCAATGTTCTCTAAAAGTACACATTGGAATGAATAAAGGGAATAGAAAAAAAGTAAGTAAGCGACGTGTAAACGGTTTTCTCTGCCTAAAAGGAGCTTGTTGACATAGTGAAATCTCGAGTGGAGTACCCAGGGAGTGGAGTAGGAATGAAGAGGTGCTTCGTTGCCAAACCACTATAAATCTCGATGTCTTGGTTTGATCGTTTCTTTCCTTACCTCTTTACTTATTACTTGCATTGTTAGATAGTTTAGCTGTGACTCATATTGTTGGTTGATTGACATACAACTCGAATCAAACTATTTTATAAGCAAACTTTTAAAACGCTAATTAATCGGTAAAACTATTCACCCCCCCCCCCCCCTTTAGTTTCTACAAAAAAATTTAAGTTTTCTTGACCTGGGCGTTTGACGCCATCAGGGTTTGTGTGACCCCGTCACAGGTGACGTGGTGACGGCGTCGCGTGTTAATCTTGACGCCGTCTCCACAGTCTGTGAAAACGAAATTTTTGTTTTTGATGAAAAATTTCCTACACTTAATTTTACAAGTTAATTCCTATATAAATGGCTGCATAAAACCTGCGATTTAACAATTCAATCATATGACGAGAATTAATCTAAAAAATCCATTTAACACGTTTGAATTTGGCTCAAAAGCCGGATAGATTCCCCTACACTTATTGTTTACAAAATACCTTTGATTGAATTTAAGACGAGGTTAAAGACAATACAAAGCATGATTACAAGATAGTTCAAACATAATAAAACAAACGGTAAAGAATTAAAACACACATGACACTCCTAATTGGGGGGAAAAGTAAATTGGATTGCCTCCCAAAAAGCACTTGTTTTTGTTCGAGTTACGAGCCTGACACTACCCTTATTTAATAGATAAAGGGGAGGGTTCCCCTACACTTGAGTTCAAGTGTGGGTGATAGTAACGGTACACACCATTGTTATGAGAAGGGGTCATATGCTGAAAAATTGGTTGTTGAATTATATGCTCCAAATGGCGTGTTTCTTTAATCATAACATTCTCTACTTCTTTTGGCCTAACAGGTGAATTAAGTCCTGTTACTAGAAAATAAACTTCCTTAGATTCTAATTCCAAATCATCTTCTATCATCTTCAATTTCGAAAAATCAACACCTAAGGATCCACTATGTCATAATAAACCTGGTTTAAATCCCTAATGTTTCTTGGGGTCGCCAATGCATAGGTGATAATAGCAATACGTATCCTTAGGGTAGAAAGATGCCACGTAAGGTGAAGGCGGTGTATGATTGGTCAAATGATCTACTTCCTTCATCTCAAAACTATCCGGACTATGTGGTTTGATGGGTGGTTCGAGGCCTCTTTTGTCTCCTAGACTTATATCTAAAGGTGGACAATTTGGTAAGGGTTATGGTTGAGGCTTTATTTTATCAAAACTTAGAACTTCCCTAGAACTAAGAGGAATGTCATGATTACAAGTATTCAAGCCTAAATCCTCTAGTAGAAATATTGAAGGGATTGGGCCACTCATTAGGTACCTATGGTAGGTTAGCTCATCTCTAGTCGGGAAAATGTCAAAGTACTCCACTACCGGTTCTCCCATTGCTGCCCCTTCACCTTTATTGGGACCCTCATTTCGAGGTTCATCATCATCTCGTATGATCTCGATAGAAACATTACTTTCAACCATCACTCCCCTTTAGAGCACAACTAATTTTATTGGGAGATCGGGGAACCAATCCAAGCGATTCAAGCATCGAGTTCAACTTTCGTACCTCTTCTGTGGCGATGGAAGCTAAAGGATCAGGTTAAGGTTACCTTCTTCTTGTTCCACGTCAGGCTCATTAACTTGGGATTCTTTGGGCTGCTTGAGGTGGATAGTGATGGCGTTGATTGAGCTATGAATGTGGGTTGAGCATTGCGGATCTTCGGTTGGGTAAGAATGAGCAGACAAAACTAGGGTAGTGCTCAGTTTCAGGTTCTTAACCGTATTGCTAGGTATGTCCTCTATTGTCGTGATATGGCTTTTAACACAAGTCAATTTTGTTGGTCATCGTGCTTTGTTGTTGTTTGAAATCGGCTTCAAACTTGGATAGTCTAGCGTCTTGAGATGCCATGAAGTTGGACACCAATTCTTCTATATTTGATTGATTGTTAAAATTTTGAGGACGGTTGTTGAAGGAACGGTCGGGATCAAACCGTTGGGTTAGAACCGGTTAGGTGGGTTTGAGAAATAGTTTTGGGAATTTTGGGGTTGTCTCCACCTAAGGTTTAGGTGACTTCTCCATGACAGATTATAGGTGTCACCAAGATTGATTTGCTCGGGTTTGAAGGTATACCACTTACCTCCCGCTTCATCGGTACGCGAGGATGCGTATTCAACAAAGGCTTGTTCTGGGTCTTTCATGCAATACTGAGTGTCGTGGGGACCACTACAGATTTCACATGAGGTAGTGATTTTGTTTACTTGGGTAGGCTGTGTCGGAGCAAGATGAGCTTCCATCAAGCGTTGGACTTGATTTTCGAGCTCGATTAGATGGTGGTCGGATGTACTCGGGACATCTTAAGGCAAAGCGGTTTCCTTGACCAGCTTAGCGAAATCCCTTGGGTCGTTCCAACTTTCATTGTCATAGAGGGCGAGGTCCTCTAATAATTCTTAGGATTCTTTAGCATTGAGGTCACGAAGCTTACCACCAGCCGATTGGTCAATGGTTCGTCTTATGACGGGATTGACATGGTCATAAAAAATTTGGACTTGGAGCCAAAGGTCTATGCCATGAAGAGGGACTTTTTTAAGTAAGTCCTTGAAATGAGTCCATGCTTCGATAGAGATTCTCCATGATGTTGTTGGAACATCAAGATATCATTGCGGAGATTTTGCGGTCCTTCCCGGTGGAAAGAGTTGAGAAAGGAATCGGGTAGTAAGATCCTCCCATGTGGAGATTGATCCTGCTAGAAGACGTTCAAGCCAATTGCTAGCTTGATCATGAAGGAAAAATTAAAATAAATACAGGTGCGTTCTTTCCCTGTTTTCACTGTCAAGGTCAAGTGAGTCAACAAGTTTAAGGAAATCCTTGAGGTGTTGGTTTGGGTCCTCGGACCAAAGTCCGTGGAATGAGCATCCGTTTTACACCAACCAGATGGTGTCGGATCAAAGAGGTACCACGTGGTTCCCTACGAGGGGGGGGGGGAGGTCGGACGGTGCGATTGGGATCTCTATCTGCCCTCGTGGCTTGGTTTGGAGTAGTCTCTTAGAGTACGGATAGGATTCTCGTCTCCCATGGTGGTTGACGAGAATGGGTTAAAACAAAGGGCACAAAGAAAAGATAGACTACGAGAAAGCTAATATGCAGAATTAAAATCTCACTTGAAAGGATTCAAGCGAATAGAACTAAGTTAAACTATGATCAATACCTAACTATTCCCCAGGCGGCGATGCCAAAAACTTGATGTGCGGTCGTCGTAGGACTTCTACACGAAGTTTTACAACTCCCTAGGTAGAGCACCTAATCATTGTAGTAGTAGTATAGGCAAGACTCGGGGGGTTGTTATCGTTCACTTTAGGAATAGGTTGGGAAGGCTTGATTACGGTCTAACAGAATTCTAAGGGTTGAGGGAAGATTATTTTTGTATTTTTTTGTATTTTATAGAAAGCAAGTAAATCATATATTGGAAAGGTGATTGGTTTTAGCTATTAAACTAATTATAAATCTAAACTAATGGTAATAACAATGAGATAAAAGACTGTGTTTATTTAATCATGTATTACTCCCTAGATTGCTTCTCCTAGTGTTCTTGCTTTGTCACCCTTTTGATGATCTGTGTAATTATTTCCTAAGTCATAAACGAATTACATGAACCCGCCGTCTACTTAGTATTCCTCTAGAGCAACGCACAAGTAAGATAGTATGAAGACTATTACAAGGCCCCTAGGAGTACACTAAGTGCATGTGAAATATATTAAAAGCGAATCAACCATATTATGGGGCAAGGTAGTATGAAGACTGTTACCCGATGGCATCCTTTCTACACAATCATGTTTCCCTAGACATATCAATAGCGATACAGACAAAAGCTGGTTTTCTAGAGCCAAACATGCACATCCATCACAAGAAGCAACACCACTAAGATCTACATTCTAGGTTTCACACAATCATAAATAAACACAATAGGAGGTTTAGCCAAGCATGTTATAGATAAAGCAAGAACATAGATGAATCAAACAACACATAAACACATTGAATGATTAAATAAACCTTACTTGATTAAAACATGAGTTGGAGGAAGTACAATAGGATTTTTAGGCCCTAAATTCATCCCTAACAGTTGCTAAATGAAATAAGGTTCGTACCCTCTTTTTATTCTAAAGTTACACACACAAAACCCTAAATTCAGGTTTGTATATATAGGAAAATCACTGTGATGGCGTCGCGTTTTAGTCGTGACGCCTTCATGATGGAGTATATTCTAGATAATGGGATGGGTCGTGTACTCTGACGCCGTCGTGAGATCCAGTGACGCCGTCTTGGTCTTCGTTGTGACGTCGTCACGTTATATTGGTGGCGCCGTCTCTAGCTGCTGAGAACATTATCTTAAGTGATGTTGGTGTAGGTTTGTAGTCTTGTCTGTTTCTTCTCCAAATGAGCCCAAGTCACGTGTAATTCTTCCAAATGTCTTGAAAATACCTTAAAAGGAACAATTAAGTACCTATTTTGGGCATAAATGCACGATTTAAGGGGTTAAACGACCCCGAAAAAGTATATAAAATGATACCTCATCAATCATTCCATCTCTTAGTTCTTTCCTTATAGATTCGGATGTTCTCGTATGCTCCATCTCTTAATTCCATCAGTTCATTAATTTCCATGAAATTTTACAACACAACCTCCTAGACCTCGTAATTAAGAGCACGAAAAATATATACTAGCACCTCACATAAGTGTTTGTGGTTCTCTCTTTCACTCGGTTGTATAATAAATTATAACATATGGGGGAAACGGAAAATCAACACTCATTACCTGTCATAGCATATAAATTACCATAGGCTTGGTAAAGGATCAAACCTCCACCGCTAGGTGCAAGTATTATTCATTACTATCTAAGAGGTCTTTTATAAAGGGTTGTGGGGTGTAGAGTAGGATAACATATAATGGAAACGGAAACGGATGGGATACATTCGAGTAGATTTGGGTTAATTTGGAGTGGAAGGGTTAGCAAATTATTTACACGAATACACTTGGTTTGGTTAGCAAACTCTACACAACTCTACATCAATCTTTCTCTCTTTTTTTTAATAACATAATACATCACTTGGGGTTATGTTCATACGCTACCCTAATTGAGCTTTTACATGCTTCGATATTTACATCTAACTACATGACGATTTGAGGTGGATCAAAATGTAACATGGAGATCATCTAATAAAAATATAGGGGGTTTTGACTTCACTTTTCTTCCTATTTTTTCTTCTGCGAAATAATACTTACATTGAATTCCCATCGTCCCCAAAATATTATTTACAAGGATATGGGATTAGAAAAACGTGTACTTAAAATAATTAACTTTGGGTTAAACACAATAAGTGTACTAAAAATGAGTACCTAAAAAGGTAGGCTAGGCGTTTTGGGTGTAACAATTGGGTTTATGGGTAACAACGTTCTTCATTAATAGTCCGGATTAACCAGAAATTTATGAGAACCGTGAAAAATGATAGGCTCGGAGGGTTGTACTAGGGGTATCCTGCACTAAAGGTGAGTACATGGCAAGGGTGTGGGATAGTTACATGATCGGTGTGATCATAATAACAATTACAGGTTTAAAACATGGGTTAATCCTAATGCCTCTTATCAAGCAAATCCTATACTTATATTGACGTTTTCGGGAAGTCACAAAAAAACAAGTTCTAAAATTTCAATATGACTACCAGGTACAATCATATGAATTTTACTAAACACAGGACATTCAGAAAAGGTGACAAGCAATCATACATGGCGTAACGACGGAATAGACATGATTCTGCAAGATCTTACCCTAAACTCGACGGGTACAAGATTAATTTCATCTTGGGTTACCAATCGATGGGGTACCCGATTTCCCTAAAGATCTAAAGGCGAACCTCACATTTTTGGGGTGGAATTCTGAGGGTTTTTGTGCTAGTCATATAAATTTTCTATCAATGAGACGCTATTAATACTTGGTTTTCGTCGGTATGTGTCGTAAAAAATTTAAATTTTGTTAAAATTACCTTTTATTGCTAGTTGCGGTATATTTACATCCATTTTAAGGACAAAGCAAAATGGCAATTGAAAGAATAGTTTCTAAGGCTTATTTCCCCCTACACTTAAGTGAACATTGTCCCCGATGTTCTATATAAGTATCATTAACGATTAATGGGAATTTAATACAAGGAATAGAAAAACTCGTACTCCATTGTTTACTCTAATAATGGGAAGAAACATGTGATAAACTGAGGTAAACGTCCCCGTGAATTCATCCAATGAACTTTCTAATGAACTTCCAATGCTTCTTTCATCAAATATAACATGTAATCATCGACGAAGACAACTATACCAAGCATAAAATGTGCGATTTACCAATATACAATGTGAATTTAAGGTTCGACTCGATAGATAGGATGATATTTTGTTAAACTCATTAGGTTTTTGCAGGTTTATAACAGAAGAATACATATATTAAATGTTATGCAAGTTTTATTTTCAAAAATAATTAAAAATTTTGAGTTTTCTTGACCTGGGCGTTTGACGCCGTCAGGGTTTGTATGACCCCGTCACAGGTGATGTGGTGACGGCGTTGCGTGTTAATCGTGACGCCGTCTCCACAGTCTGTGAAAACGAAATTTTTGTTTTTGATGAAAAATTTCCTGCACTTGATTCCATAAGTTAATTCTTGTACAAATGGCTGCATAAAACCTGAGATTTAACAATTCAATCATATGACTCTAAACTGACGCGAATTAATCTTAACAATTTATTTAACATGTTTGAATTTGGCTCAAAAGCCGGATAAATTCCCCTACACTTATTGTTTGCAAAATACCTTTGATTGAAATTAAGACGAGGTTAAAGACAATACAAAGCATGATTACAAGATGGTTCAAACATAATAAAACAAACTATTAAGAATTAAAACACACATGACACTCCTAATTTATGGGAAAAGTAAATTGGGTTGCCTCCCAAGAAGCGCTTTTCTTTATTAACGAGTCTTGTAGCTAGACTCAAAGTCCTATTACTCCTTAAGCTTGATGATACTTATGTGGTTGGTTTTGAGTTTTCAATTATCTCCTTATCTCTTTTGTAACTATGTACGAGGTTTACGCAAGGTTTCTAATATCCTTTTCTCTTTTCAAGGATATACTTAAATCCTATTTTTCTAACCTTCAAGCTATCCACGAAGAATGCTTCAAACTTATCCTTTTCTAAGAGGGATACCAGATCTAATTCTTTTATCCTTTGGGGCATCCTAAACATAACCTCATTGTCTTTCTAGGCAAACCTAACCAATCCTAAGGACTCATCATAAGTGAGTTTAGATGTACGCGCAAATGGTTTTCCTAAGACAACTTCACTTAAACCGCTATCAATGATGCTTCCCAAATCTTCTAGAATCATGAAGTCCACAACATAAACGAAGCATCCAATAAATATATGCATGTTTTTTACTCTTCCAACAAAGTTGCAAAACTTGTATGGTTGGTATGGGTTCCTACGTGCTTGAAAGGGTTTTTCTCTTATTTTTTTGTAATAAGCACGAGACATGATGTTAGCAGGAGATTGTAGATCTATGTATGCATGACCCATGTAAATGGTGCCGATTACACAAGGAATCTTTAAACTCTAAAGGTCACCTCTCCTAATCTTGGGCTCTAGGGTCGAGAAAGGAGGTTGAGGTTCTCCTAATAGTTCCTTATGGTAAGCTAATTCTTTCTTTGTAGGAAACCTATTTTTGAACAATTCTTCCTCAAAATTGTTTCTTCGTTGCGTTCTTAATTCAAGTTTCTTGATTCTCTCCTCAGGGTAGAAGATCTCGGAGTCAGAAGATTGGTTGGTCATCTCATTAATGGTTTTGAAAAGAAGAGAATCAATAGTCTGCCTCATTGTTAATAGCTTGTTTATTCGGGCCGTGAACTTAGCGTGAGTAGTGTCAAGGGATTCCTGAGGAAAGGATCCTAAGGTTGATGATGGATTCGCATTCTCCATAGTGAAGAGTGGAATAGTCGATGAAAATTACGAACAGACACACAAAGAAAAGATAGTCTACGAGAAAGCTAATATGCGGAATTAAATTCTCACTTAAAAGGATTCAAGTGAGTAGAACTAAGTTAAACTATGATCAAAACCTAACTATTTCCTAGGCGTCGGCGCCAAAAACTTGATGCGGTCGTCGTAGGACTTCAACAAGAAGTTTTACAACTCCCTAGGCAGAGCACCTAATCGTTGTAGTAGTAGTATAGGCAAGACTCGAGAGGTTGTTATCGTTCACTCGAGGAATAGGTTGGGAAGGCTTGATAACGATCTAACAGAATTCTATGGGTTGAGAGAAGATTATTTTTTTATTTTTATATTTTATAGAAAGAAAGTAAATCATATAAATGGAGAGGTGGTTTGTTTTAGCTATTAAACTAATTATAAATCTACGCTACTGGTGATAACAATAAGATAAAAGACTGTGTTTATTTAATCATGTATTACTCCCTAGATGCTTCTCTAGTGTTGTTGTTGTCACCCTTGTGATGATCTGTGTAACTATTTCCTAAGTCATGAACGAATTACACGAACCCGCCGTCTACTTAGTATTCCGCTAGAGCAATGCACACGTAAGGTAGTATGAATACTATTACATGGCCCCTAGGACTACACTAAGTGCATGTGAAATATATTAAAAGTGGATCAACCATATTAGGGGAGCAAGGTAGTATGAAGGCTGTTACCAGATGGTATCTTTTCTGCACAATCATGTTTCCTTAAACATATCAACAACGATACAGACAAAGCTGGTTTTCTAGAGCCTAACATGCACATCCATCACAAGAAGCAACACCACTAAGATCTACATTCTAGGTTATATACTAATCATAAAATAACACAATAGCAAGGTTTAGCAAGCAATACTTAAAAGATAAAGCAAGAGCATAGATAGATCAAACAACACATAGACATATTGAAATGATTAAATAAACCTTACTTGATTAAAACATGAGTTGGAGGAAGTACAATAGGGTTTTTAGGCCCTAAATTCGTCCCTAACAGCTGCTAAACGAACTAGGGTTCGTACCCTCTTTTTATTCTAAAGTTACACACTCAAAACCCTAAATTCGAGTTTGTGTACTTAGGAAACTCTGTAACGGTTGTGGCGTTTTATCGTGCGCCGTCTCATGAAATAGAATATTCTAAATAATAGGCTGGGTCGTATGCTCCGACGCCATCGTGTAATCTTGTGACGCCGTCTTGATCTTCCTGGTGAGGGCGTCACGTTATATTTATGACGCCGTCTCCAGCCACTGTAGAGAAATTCTGGATCAATATTGGTGTAGGTCCATAGTCTTGTCCGTTTCTTCTCAAATCGAGCCCCAGTACGGTGAATTCTTCAAATTCCTTCCAATGAGAAATCAACCCTTGAAAAGGACAAATTTAAGTAACCCTATTTTAGGGATAAATCGCACGATTTAGGGGGTTAAACGACCCTAAAAAAGTGTATAAAATGACACCTCATCAAATACTCCTACACTTGGGATTTGATTGTCCTCAAGCAAATGGGCTTTTCTACCTAGACAATAACAATATGAGGGGTCATTTTACCTACACTTTAAACATATTTTACAATACAACCTCCTAGACCTCGTAATTAAGAGCACGAAAAATATATACTAGCTCCCCACATAAGTGTTTGAGATTCTCTCTTTCACTCGGTTGCATAATAAATTATAACATATGGGGGAAATGAAAAATCAACACTCATTACCTGTCATAGCATATAAATTACCATAGGCTTGGTAAAGGATCAAACCTCCACCGCTAGGTGCAAGTATTATTCATTACTATCTAAGAGGTATTTTATAAAGGGTTGTGGGGTGTAGGTGTAGGATAACATATAATGGAAACGGAAACGGATGGGATACATTTGGGTGGCTTTGGGTGAATTTGGAGTGGAAGGGTTAGCTAATTATTTACACGGATTACACCGCCGCCCGGCTTTGGTTGTAAATGCCAAGACTCGGACGAAGATATACATAAACTTACACAACTCTAATCAATCTCTTTCTTTTTGTTTTGAATAACATAATAAATCACATGGGGTTTATGATACGTACCCCTACACTTGAGCTTTTACATGCTCGATATTTACAATTTAACTAATGACCCGATTTGAGGTGGATCAAAATAACATGGAGATCATCTAACAAATATATGGGGGTATTGACTTAACTTTTCTTCCCCATTCTTCCGCGAAATAAATACTACCATGAATCTTAATCGTCCCAAAATAGTATTTACAAGGATAAGGGCTTAGCAACCGTGTACTCAAATAATTAACTTGGGTTAAACACAATAATGTACTAAAAATGAGTACATAAAAGGTAGGCTAAGGCAATGTGGGTGTAACGATTGGTTTACGGGTGACAATGTTCTTCATTAATAGTCCGGATTAACCAGAAAATTACGAGAACCGAGATAAAAGAAAGGCTCGGATGGTTGTACTAGGGGTATCCTGCACTAAAGGTGAGTGCATGGCAAGGGTGTGGGATAGTTACATGATCGATGTGATCATTATAACAAGTACAGGTTTAAAACATGGGTTAATCCTAATGCCTCTTATCCAGCAAATCCTAATACTTACTATGGGGTCTTGAGATGCATCACAAAAACAAGTTCTAGAATTTAATATGCTACCGGTACACTCATATGAATTTTACTAACACCAGACATTCCATAAAAGGTGACAAGGCAATGCATACATGGCCGTAACGACGGAATAGACATGCACGCCTGCAGATCAACCCTAACTCGAGCCGGTAAGTAAAATCATCTTGGGTTACCAACGATGGGTACCCAAATTCCTAAAGATCTAAGGGCGAACCTCACATTTTTTGGGTGGAATTCTGAGGGTTATTGTGCTAGTCATATAAATTCCTATCCATGAGACGTTATTAATACTTGGTTTTCGTCGGTATGTGTCGTAAAAAAATTTAAATTTTTGTAAAAATCACCTTTTATGCTATGTTTCGATATATTACCCATCATTTTAAAGACAAAGCAAATGGCAAATGAAAGAATAGTTTCTAAGGCTTATTTCCCCCTACACTTAAGTTGAACATTGTCCCCAATGTTCTATATAAGTACCCGTTAAAACGAATAAAGGGAATAGAAAACAAGGAAAAGAAACTAGTACTCCCCTGGTTTACTCAATAATGGAGAAGAAACATGCGATAACTGGTTAAATCGTCCTTCGAGAATCATCTAATGAAACTTCCTAAGAACTTCCAAGCTTCTTCTCATCAAATATAACCTGTAATCAAAGACAAAGACAACTATACCAAGCATAAAATGTGAGATTTACCAATATACAATGTGAATTTAAGGTTTGACTCGATAGATAGGATGATAAAATTGTTATTAGGTTTTTGCAGGTTTATAACAGAAGAATACATATATTAAATGTTATGCAAGTTTTATTTTCAAAAATAATTAAAAATCTTGAGTCTTCTTGACCTGGGCGTTTGACGCCGTCAAGGTTTGTGTGACCCTGTCAGGGTTTGTATGATCCCGTCACAGGTGACATGGTGACGGCGTCGCGTGTTAATCGTGACGCCGTCTCCACATTCTGTGAAAATGAAATTTTGGTTTTGATGAAAAATTTTCCTACCTTGATTCCATAAGTTAATTCTTGTACAAATGGCTGCATAAAACCTGAGATTTAACAATTCAATCATATGACTCTAAACTGACGCGAATTAATCTAAACAATTTATTTAACATGTTTGAACTTGGTTCTAAAAACCGGATAAATTCCCCTACACTTATTGTTGCAAAAATACCTTTGATTGAAATTAAGACGAGGTTAAAGACAAACAAAGCATGATTACAAGATGGTTCAAACATAATAAAACAAACTATTAAGAATTAAAACACACATGACACTCCTAATTTTTGGGAAAAGTAAATTGGGTTGCCTCCCAAGAAGCGCTTTTCTTTATTAACGAGTCTTGTAGCTTGACTCAAAGTCCAATTACTCCTTAAGCTTGATGATACTTATGTGGTTGGTTTTGAGTTTTTCAATTGTCTCCCTATCTCTTTTGTAACTATGTCTAAGGTTTATGCAAGCTTTGTAAAATCCTTTTCTCTTTTCAAGGATATGCTTAAATCCCATTTTTCTAACCTTCAAGCTATCTACGAAGAATGCTTCAAACTTATCCTTATCTAAGGGGGATACCATATCTAATTCTTTTGTCCTTTGGGGCATCCTAAACATAACCTCCTTGTCTTTCTAGGCAAACCTACCCAATCCTAAGGACTCATCATAAGTGAGTTTAGATGTACGCGCAAACGGTTTTCCCAAGACAACTTCACTTAAACCGCTATCAATGATGCTTCCCAAATCTTCTAGAATCATGAAGTCCACAACATAAACGAAGCATCCAATAAATATATGCATGTTTTTGGCTCTTCCAACAAAGTTTCAAAACTTGTATGGTTGGTAAGGGGGGGGGGGGGGGTTCCTAAGTGCTTGAAAGGGGTTTTTTTTTATTTTTTTTTTTTTTTTTTTTTTTTTTTTTTTTTTTTTCTCTTATTTTGTTGTTAATAAGCACGGAGGACATGATGTTACAGAAGATTGTAGATTATGTATGCATGGCCCAATGTAAACGGTACCGATTACACAAGGAATCTTTAAACTCCAAGGGTCACCTCTCCTAATCTTGGGCTCAAAGGTCGAGAAAGAAGGTTCGGGTTCTCCTAATAGTTCCTTATGGTAAGCTAATTCTTTCTCTGTAGGAAACCTATTTTTGAATAATTCTTCCTCAAAATTGTTTCTTCATTGCGTTCTTAATTCAAGTTCCTTGACTCTCTCCTCAGGGCAGAAGATCTCGGAGTCGGAAGATTGATTGGTCATCTCATTAATGGTTTTGAAAAGAAGAGAATCAATAGTCTGTCTTATTGTTAATATCTTGTTTATTTGGGCCGTGAACTTAGCGTGAGTAGTGTCAAGGGATTCCTGAGGAAAGGATCCTAAGGTTGATGATGGATTCACATTCCCATAGTGAAGAGTGGAATAGTCGATGAAAATTACGAACAGACACACAAAGAAAAGATAGTCTATGAGAAAGCTAATATGCGGAATTAAATTCTCACTTGAAAGGATTCAAGCGAGTAGAACTAAGTTAAACTATGATCAAAACCTAACTATTCCCCAGGCGGCGGCGCCAAAAACTTAATGCGGTCGTCGTAGGACTTCTACAAGAAGTTTTACAACTCCCTAGGCAGAGCACCTAATCGTTGTAGTAGTAGTATAGGCAAGACTCGGGGGTTGTTATCGTTCACTCGAGGAATAGGTTGGGAAGGCTTGATCACGGTCTAACAGAATTCTAAGGGTTGAGGGAAGATTATTTTTGTATTTTTATATTTTATAGAAAGCAAGTAAATCATATAATTGGAGAGGTGGTTGGTTTTAGCTATTAAACTAAATATAGATTCTACGCTACTGGTGATAACAAATGATAAAAGATTGTGTTTATTTAATCATGTATTACTCCCTAGATTGCTTCTCCTAGTGTTGTTGCCTTGTCACCCTTGTGATGATCTGTGTAACTATTTCCTAAGTCATGAACGAATTACACGAACCCGCCGTCTACTTAGTATTTCGCTAGAGCAACGCACACGTAAGGTAGTATGAAGACTATTACATGGCCCCTAGGAGTACACTAAGTGCATGTGAAATATATTAAAAGTGGATCAACCATATTAAGGGGCAAGGTAGTATGAATACTGTTACCCGATGGTATCCTTTTCTATACAATCATGTTTTCCTAGATTTATCAATAGCGATACAAACAAAAGCTGGTTTTCTAGAGCCTAACATGCACATCCATCACAAGAAGCAACACCACTAAGATCTACATTCTAGGTTTCATACAATCATAAATAAATACAATAGAAGGTTTAGCCAAGCATATTAAAGATAAAGCAAAAGCATAGATAAATCAAACAACACATAGACATATTGAATGATTAAATAAACCTTACTTGATTAAAACATGAGTTGGAGGAAGTACAATAGGGTTTTTAGGCCCTAAATTCGTCCCTAACAGCTGCTAAACGAACTAGGGTTCGTACCCTCTTTTTATTCTAAAGTTACACACTCAAAACCCTAAATTCGGGTTTGTATATATAGGAAAACGTTGTGACGGCGTCGTGTTTTAATCGTGACGCCTTCATGAAAGAGAATCTTCTAGATAATGGGCTGGGTCGTATGCTCTAACGCCGTCGTGGAATCTTGTGATGCTGTCTTGATCTTCGTGGTGACGGCATCACATTGTATCTGTGACGCCGTCTCGAGCCACTATAGAGAAATTCTTGACCAATGTTGGTGTAGGTTCGTAGTCTTGTCCGTTTCTTCTCCAAATAAGCCTAAGTCGCGTGTAATTCTTCCAAATGCCCTCCAAATGAGAAATATCTGGAAAGGAACGATTAAGTACCTATTTTGGGCATAAATGCACGATTTAGGGGGTTAAATGACCTTAAAAAGTGTATAAAATGACACCTCATCATATTATTTGATAAATTGCAACACATATTTTATTTGCACCATTCATGGAAAGGGCGAACTCGATTATCGCATAATCGTGAAGTAGCAAACTTAGTGTAAAGCACAGAAAAATTTACACTTCTTATTTTCATTGAACAAAGCATGCGCATCAAACACAAGGTTAGGAATTTTGACCCAGCTATATCTCCATTGTTTTGAAAGGATGCTCGTCCTCACTGCATCTTTGATCGGTACAAGACATAAGATGGTTTATACTGTATTATGGTTAATGGAAGGTTGTTGATTCTATCCGAAGAGAAATGTTTAGTTTTAGCTTTCATCTCAGCGTCTTCATGTTGGAATGATACTAAACGAGGGCTCAAATATTCCAAGGTAAACTCTGTTCAGATTCATTTAACTTGACTAGAATATTCCGAGGTATGCGCATGGATAATCATTTTGAAAGTGATAAAACCCAAATCTGTTTTTGATGTTTGAGTAATCAACTTTTGCTTATAGTTACTGATCAACTGATATAATAAAATATATATCGAATACATAACTAGATTCTCAACAGACCAACAAACATCAAGAAAGATAATTTCAACATGAAGATGCTCATTCTGGCACTATCTCCCACAATATGAAAGTCATATATATGGTGGGTAGGGTTGGTGATTTACGACGGTGGTGGGTGGGGTTGGTGGCGGAGGCAGTGCTTGGTAGTGATGGTGGTAGGGAGGCAGTGCTTGGTAATGATGGTGGCGACCATGATTGGTGGTGGTGGTAGCGGCCGGTGGATTTGAAATGTAAAACTTAACGGATGATCGTTAAATATTTAACGAAAATACCCAAATTAGCCAAAATAATAAGTTGGGTGCTTTTTTATGCAAGAAAGATTGAAAATAACCTTTAAGTACCTTGTTGTGCCATTTGCCCTAAAACTTATGATACAAACATTTCCTCCATTAAATTACTTTTAAATTTTAAAGAATACAAATTGGTATCTATACTATATAATAAAACACAGTTTAGAACAACCCTTTAAAGCATAAGAATTAATTATCCCATTAAATTTTCTTATGTAGACTACCTTAATTAACCACAAATGTACAACATCATATTGCACCATCATTAAAAACATGCATTAAAAATATTCATCAGTTTCAATTAACATTATAATATTCAAAAAACGCATTCAAAACCTACCATTAATTGATTCTTTTCTTCTTACAATCTTCTATAATTTATAAGTAGTTACTATTCCATATGAATAATCGGTTTCAGATTCTAATATTCAAAAACTCAATCAAGAAAACCTACCATTTAATTTTTTCTTCTTTCCTATTACTCTTTACAATCAGTTCCTAATTTCATATTAATAAATCGGTTTCATTAACATTATAATATTCAAAACGCTATTTCAAAACCTATCATTATTAATTATTACACTACTCAGATTCATTTTCTTTCTACACTCTTCTATTCAATCAGTTACAATTTCATAATTAATAACCAATCGTTCTTTAACATCCTATTAGCCAATCTCATCTCTATCGCTGATTCAAAAAACAATATAATATAAGCCCATATTCAATTCGTATCATGTCTATTACATGTTGTTTGTGATTTGGATATAGGTTGAACTAATTTTTATTCGTACTTTTTTTTTTTGTAGGACTTAGTAGGTCTAATTATAGTGGATTCGCATTAGGCCTTGATTTCGAGGCAAATAATCTATGTAAAGCTTCAGTTGTATGATATCTATTTGATTTATATTTATTTTACGAGATTTATTTTTATGTTTATTATGGTTAAATCCTAATAATTAAGTCAAATTGATCTTTGATGTCACCTAGTCTACTTTGATGTGTTTGTTTTAAATTAATCAATTATAATTTTGTTTCGAAAATCATCTATATCTATATCTATCTATATTTTTATACTAGGTAATAAAATAAAAATAAGCTTTTTTCTACAAACAACCCTTTTTTTAAAAGCATAAGAATTAATTATCCCAGTGGTAAATTTTCTTAATGTTGGATACCTTTAATTAGTAAATGTATAACAACTCACTATTTGCCATCAATCAGCAAACATGCATTTAAAAACATTATCTCTGGTTTTCAATTAATAGTATAATATTTAAAACGCATTCAAAAACCTACATTAATTATTCTTTTTTAAAACTCTTCTACAATCAGTTATTTACCAATTCCATATTAATAATCGGTTTCAATTAACATTATAATATTCAAACGCTTTATTTTAAAAACCTTTTACGATTAATTGATTCTTCTTTTACACTCTTCCACAATAGTTAATTTCCCATATTAATTAATCGGTTTCAATAACATATAATATTCAAACGCATTCAAAAAACCTATATTAAATGATTTGTGATTATTCTTCAACTATCTATTTTTATAACCAATCTTCTTTTTTAACATTAATATTCAGTTTTACAATTCCATATTAATAAAAAAAGCTCCTCTTTAACACCTATTTTAAAACCAATCTCTCTCTAACACTGATTCAAAAACAATTATATAAGCAACATATTCAATTGCTTACATGTAAATATTTTTTAAAATGCAGTTTATGATTTGGATATAAGTTGAAACTAATGGTATATTCTTACTTTTTATTTTGCAAGACTTCATAGGTCAATCTTTGTGATTGAATAGCCTTGATTCGAGCAAATATGGGCGGCGATTTTCTGTTCTTGTAACGGGTGATCAGGTAATTTTATGATTGTACGGGGTTGATATGATGGGGGTGATTGAGGGTAATAGTCAGGTAACACCATATTGCACCGTTCTTTTATTTGTCAATTCAAAAACATTCATTAGTTTCAATTAACATCAATGCTGTTTATTTTTTTAAACACATATTCAAACCCTTTTAACCAATTGATTCTTATTCTACACTCTTTGATTTTTTACAGGATTAGATTCCTCTCAAGTGGATGTCTAGACATGTTACATCAATGTTCACCATCACAAATTGTTTAAATGTTATACAACTTTTTCTTTTAATGAAAAATCAAGGGCCCACTTATTATTTCCCCTCAACTAAAAAAATAACAATGATCAATCATGGTTTGACCACAACTTGAGAGATTCTTTTTTTCCTTTTTTACACCCTTTAAAGAACATGCATATTATATACCCCAATTAATATAATCCGAGAGGGACTTACCGTTAACACCAATTTAATAATCAATCTCTCTCTAACAATTGATTCAAAAACAAATACATAAGGAAACCGATTCTTCATTCTACACGTATTACCATGTTGTTGTGATTTGGATATAGGTTAAACTAATTTTATTCTTACTTTTCATTTTGCAAGACTCATAAGTCAACTACTGTGATTCAACATAACCTCGATTTCAAACAAGAATAAATCTATGTAAGCTTCAATTATGTTTTAAATCTATTTGAATTTATACTGTTTATGGTTTACATTCATTACCCATTAGATTTTCTACTGGTTGGGCAATGATTTCTAATGGTTTAAAAACCCACTAATGTGTCACATGTTATTAATTGTTTTATGTAACGAGTTCAATCATGGTGCGATTTTGTGTAATTAGGTTGAATACGGAGTAATTTTGTGTTAGGTTGGATATGGGTTAATTATTGTGTTGTAACGAGGTTGATTTGATATGGGGTGATTTTATGTGAAAGTCCTGGGTAACACCTTATTTGCACCGTTTCTTTTATTTGTTCAATTTCTCAAAAAAATAAGGTTATCTTAATATCATCATATTTTTTATGAAATGGGAATTTTTCTTTAATTTACCTATTTCATTGGACGCAAAAAAAAGCAAACGACAGAGAGGTTTCGATAGATTTGGGTTTTTTACACTGACAAAATTTTTATACATGCGGTCTCAACAAGGTAAATCTATTATCGATTTACTTATCCAAACCAGTTTGTAGTTTGATAAAATAAAATGATCTGTCATTATATAAGAAAATGTCCCATTTGCTCAAACGAATGAAGTTCGTGGACACTATAATCGATCATTTGTTGGTTGAGAAGAAGAAATTGTCAATGGCTTTACTTAAGTTTTGCGAACAAATAGATAAAAATAAACGTCCCCTGCGCCACCATAGCTATCAATGTCGTGCAGATAATGAGTTAAGGTATTGTGGTTATGTGGTGTTTTAGATAACAGTGAAAGCTTTCATTGATCAATAGGAGGAGGATTGTCAGAGTGAAATATTGGATAATACTCAGAGGTGGGACATTTTTGCCACTAAAGACTTTGAAGAACACCGTCTAAGCTAGACTGTGGAATGGTGCAGTTAAGTGTTCAATGATCACATGTGTTAGTAGAGTGTGTTTCTCAATATGTGCATAAGATGCACGACATGTCCTCTTCAGACGTAAGTAGCTATAGAGAGTGTGTGTATGATATCGCAGAGTGAAATACGTAGTCGCCGCGTGAAGTTTAAGTAAGGTTCGGATGGTGCGAGGAGACTCCTGGAGTGGATTGCGCTCGAAGAGTGTACCTAGAGAAGCATCCTAGAGGTGTATAACAGCCTGGATCTAAAGAATATTTATTCCCTCTGGAGGCAATCAACTTGTTTGGTTGCAAAAGCATACAAAGAGGTATGAAGCCTTATGGCACAGAAGAATTGGGGCCACTATATACTCGTGTTCAAAACCACAGACTTGCGTTTTTATAAAAAGTAGGTATTTATTTATTTAATGTTACAAACTCATGTGTATCCTAAGAATGCACTTTTTATCTGATTATTTCTGTTCATATATTAACGAAACATGTTTTTACTTCAGTGTTTTTTTTTTTTTCTTACATTATTTCATTGAATGTAATCTTCTTACAAAAATCAGTTCTTACTTATTTAACTTACACATTATTTATGAATGTAACTTCTTACAAAATAAGTTCTTACTTATTTAACTACTTAATGGATTATTTCTTTTACACTTCCTGTGAATCCACGGGTCTATAAGCTAGTAACATTATAAAGCTGTGTTTATAACCATTTAATTAATGCATCAATACATCAATTAAACACATATAATTTATGTTAGTATTAAAAAAAACCTCATAGAAAAATACAATTAATTTACCACATGATACAAATTAAACAAACAACTAACCTATTCTTAAACTCATACCCCAAAGACTTAAAAGAATGCATTTCTAAAACACAAATCATGTACATTCACTAAGACACTAGCCACAAAAACCCAAGTAACATCACAAAGTAATTTAAAAAGTAAATAAAACATATATACTACAACCATTTACTTCAAAGTTGTAACTTTTACATACAACTTATACATAAATCTTCTTTTGGATATTAGAGATTATATCTTAAACGCATCAAAAAGTTTTACGTTATAAATGATATGCATAAGTATGTAATCACGCAATCTTTTAGTTATTTGCAACTACCCGGTAATGTCAACCACCACGAGTTCCTACATCGTCATGTAACTAATATATGCCTCCTTGTCACTGCAACAACTCGTTGACAATCACGCAATCTTTTAACTACTTGCAATTACACTACTATCTTAACTAAACTTATTGTTATTCGTTATTTTTAAAAAAAGATGACTGAATACATCACATTGGAAGAAAATTTAATCACAAGGTATTTGTTGCCGCATCGCGCGAGTACCCTACTAGTATTATACATAGTACAAAGGTAGCATCAAAAAACATAGATAAATCTTATGGACTGAAGCTTATAAACAGGCTTGAGCCAACTAACCTATAATATGTTGTTATTTTTAGTGTCATTAACTATGCAATGTAATTGCGATTCATAAGAGACATATGAGAATTCATATTATACTCGGATACGACCTATGTAAATGTGGAGTGCACATTCGTTTGACCTAATATGTTTTTGACCATGACAAAGATGTGAGGGTCAATGGGTCGCACCCTCTTGCAGGGTTAAAGGACAGTTTCTCCTGCCAAAATACAACCCAACAAGTATGTTGTGTTGGAAATTTAGTGCAATTGTGGGAATCAGATCTTACTTGAAAATGGGTTTGGAGGTACGGAGTGTACACCCATCAAGTCACTAATTTTCCCTGACTCTTTTAGTGGTTAGAATTAAATGGGTGGTTACAAACATTTAAGTGGTAGGTTTGACTACATTAAATGTTTTGTAATATCTTTTGCCTATTTAAGTGGAGATTTAACTGCATTAATTATCATATATTTAATTTGGTCATGTAACAATTAATTTTTAAATTATAGAGGATAATTATGGAAGAGATTAATTGGTCATTAATCTCTCATTAATTCCATGAATAAGTTTTGAGTAAATCCCCTATAAATAGGGATCACAATTGCATGGAAAAACACACAGAACACAAAAACACATAGAAATGCAAGGTTTTTGATCTGTGCCTAGAACAAGAACAAACACTTGGTTTTATCCCAAGGAGGTATTCGTGATACCCAGGCATATGGTCGAATAATCTTCTTTGGAAAGTGATTACATGATTTCAAGTGATATCCGGTAACCATCTTTGGTAATTAGCTAGGCTATTGATTGTTTTCACCCTGATCTGGGACACACAACAACCAACAATCAAAGAAGATTATTTTGTGATAATCAATGGCTGATGCTGCTATGAAACACATGGCTTCAAACTTTGCCAAGCTTGACAAGTTTGAAGGGGTGAACTTTAGAAGATGGCAGAAGAAGATGCACTTCTTGCCTTCCATCATGAGTGTGATGTATGTGCTGACTACTCCTATTCCTGAAGATGGTGGTGATGATGCAACCGTGGAACAAATCAGGAAAAGGGTCAAGTGGGACAATGATGACTATGTCTGCAGAGGTTTAATCCTCAAAGGTATGTCTGATCCTTTATTTAATAATTATCAAAATATTAAATCTTGAAAAGAACTATTAGATTCCTTAGAGGCCAAATATATGGCTGAGGATGCATCAAGTAAGAAGTTCCTTGTTAGTAATTTCACAAATTACAAAATGACTGATTCAAGACCAGTTATTGAACAATACAATAAACTTCTTGATAAACTTGGTAGATTTACACAACATAAAATGAACATGGACGAGGCTGTTTAGGTCTCTTGTATCATTTATAAACTCCCTCATTCTTTGAAAGATTTCAAGCATACCTTGAAACATAATAAGGATGAGTTAACTCTTGTTGAGTTGGGTAGTCATTTACGTATTGAGGAGTCCCTCAAGGTGCAGGATGAAGACAAGCCAAAAGGCAACAATGTTGCTGGTCCATAGTGATTGGACGTGGTTGTGTAGATCTTAGATTTAGTTCTGGAAAGATTGTTTCGTTGTTTAATGTTTTTTCATGCTCCTAATATAAGGAAGAATTTGGTTTCTAGTAGTGTTTTGAATAATTGTGGTTATAAACAAGTGGTTGAATCTAATAATTTTTTTTATCCAAACATGGTGTGTTTATTGGTTTTGGTTATTTGAGTAATCAAATGTTCAGGCTTAATATTGTTAATGATAATATTGCTTCAGCCTTTATGTCAAACTTTAAACTGAATGATTCAATCCTATGGCATGCTATACTGGGCCATGTCCACTTTAAGAGGATGCAAGATATGTCTAAGGATGGGTTAATCCTGTTGGTGAATGGTTGTAATTCTTGGTGTTTAATCGAAGTTTAACTGCTCATAAATGTTAAATATGTATGTTACATTAGAGACGCATCTAGTCTCATTCTAACATACGAAAATCACACATCTCTTTGCTATGTTTTGTTCTCTTGTACTTATAAACAAAGTGTACTTTTCGAAAGATCCAAATATGGATATCGTGATACTCTGCATCAACTTGTTGAAAATACTTTAATCAATATCTATACCATATGTAAATGATGTATCCCCTATTCTTGAATATTAAAAACTTAAAAATTAAAAATGGAAACTAATAAATTAAAACTTATTAAAACTAAGAGCCTCAGGTGTCGTAACACGGTAACACCATTTTTTGGGTGTCACATCAGCGCCACATCAGCATAACACCAACACCAACACCACTCCTCTAATCATAACACCAAATAACACCACTCACCTCTTTATTTTCATAAAACCCCCTAAACAATTATTTCATTATTTTAACAAACTAACTATTTCATTCATAATTAAACATACAAATTACATTAAAAAAAACACATTACGAAATTAAAAAAAAAATACATTACGAAATAAAAAAAACATTACGAAATTAAAAAAAAACATTACGAAATAAAAAAACATTACGAAAAAAAATACATTACGAAATTAAAAAAAAAAACTACTCGTCTTCGTCTTCGTCGTCCTCGTCACCCAAATCATTTTTCATTTTGTTTTTGATCAATTTTTTTTGCTTCTTGATCCAATAGGCGTCGTCTTCGTCCAAATCCTTGGTGCTAGTAGCTAGAAACCTCAACTCCTCCAACCGCATTAGTGTGCGGTCTTTTTCGGCTTGAGCTTCGAAAGCCCTTTCGGCGGCTTCCCGTTTCAGACGAAGCTCCTGCTCCATTAGCTCCCCGAATTGGGCCGACGCGCTACTTCCACCGGTGCTCGCCGTTGCGTCGGATTTGCTTTTCTTGGCGGGCCGTTGTTTGCCGGGCGGACGTGGTCGTGCATCGTGACCGAATAGATCCTCCTGGCTAGCCCCGGGGACGTCTCCGGTTAAGTCAACTTGTTCCGGTGCGTCCCATTTCGGGTGGAATCTCAAAACGGCCCAAGCATCTTCTTGAGAAAACGCGACCCCTCTATGCTCGTCACGGTAAATACTTTGAGCCCGTTTCAAATAATCCACATCGTTTTCGCCACTTTTCCCCAAACGTTTGGCCCGTTTGTACGCGGCGTTGAACTTTTGGCAATTGGCATTCAACGTATGCCATTTACTAGTCAACATATCCTTCGTACGGTTTTGAAATTTTTTCGAATTGAACTCGTTCAAAACCCGATACCAAAACGTATTCAAAGTATTCAATAACTGAAGTTGAATTACAACAAGGGTCCTAAATCAAAAGATTTAAGGATTGATAGGGGAGGTGAGTACATGGATACTCTGTATTTTCAGTCTGTTGGTAATTATCACTGATAACTGTCAGCTTCCTATACTCGATAACAAAATGGTTAAATCTGGAATGAAAAATTAGAGTGTTGAAAGAATAGGTTAATTCTATGTTGTTACCTATTCTCAGGGCCGAGTCAAGGGTTCTGGGGTGAAACTTTGTTAACTCACTTTTATTATTTATAAAAGGATTAACCAACCAAAAGGAAACAAGTGTGTGTTATAGCCCCTTTATGCACTATGGACTAAAAGTAACCAAACAATGAATTACTTAGGGGTTTGGAGCTCAGGGCAGTTGTAAGACTTTTTGTGATTCAAAGCTGAAAAACCGTTTGGTGAAAGAGGCATTGAAATGCATCATTTGTTGGATCTTGCTGAGCAGATTTCTAAGGCTATATGAGGTGCTATGGTTTTGACTTAGGGTGAGCAATATGCTACCCGAATCAACGGAACCGAATCGACTAAACTACTCAAAAAAACCAATCGAAAAGAATCATATAATATCGTTCTATAACTATTCATATCGGTTAGGATTGTTTGTACGGGATTCTGTTTCTAGTTGTTTTCTTGGTATAAATACTGTCAGTGGTTCGGTTGTCTTGAGTTAGAGAGTTTTTCCCACAAAGACATCTCTGGCTTTTTCGTTTCTCGGTTTTGGTTTTGTAACGGTCTCGGTTTTCAGTTTGTTGAGTGCGATGCACAACCCTAGTTATTGAACTTAATGATGTCTGTTACGATAATTAACTCTCATATCAGGGATAATCTATAAAGAGGGATTTGCTATATGAGAGGAGTGAGATTAGAGATTCTCATCAGTCCTTGGGGTCTCTATGTGGCAGAGGTACCCAGTGGTTAAAGGAATGAAAGAAAAGACTGGTGAGTGAGAGTAGTGGTCCGGATAGGCTTATGAGGAGGATTTTTCAGCAACTGTAGTCTAGTAGAAAATTTGCATAATGGCATAGTGAACTCCAAAAGGGATTGTGGGCCTGGATTTCAAGTATACTTAATTGAAGGAACTATGGGATGAGTCTTAGAACAAAACTCCTATTGCTTTAATGTTGAGGATGACCCTCAAAACATTTGATGAAGCAATCAAAGGCCAAGATGTTGCTTTTCGGAAAGAAGCAAATTAATAGATGAGATGGGACTCTTCATAGGAAACAACAATTGGGTGTTGGCTGATCTACCTCCAGATTGACAAACCTTTGCGTTGCAATTGGATCTTCAAAATGAAATACTAAAGGTAGAATGGAAACTATTGAAATGTTACAAGGTAAGGCTGGTCATTTAGGGCTTTTATAATACAATGGCCAAGGATAGACTTACTTTGTGACTTATGCTTCTAGTGGCTCGTTATCAGTACCATAAGACTGCTGATTTGCTAGTGGCATCAATTCAGTATCTTTATTAATTCATCAAATTGGTGTGAGACAACTTTATTGAATGATGTACTTGGATGAGGAGGTCTATATGAACCAGCTCTGGGCTTCATTATACATGGCAATGAAAACAAGGGGTGTAAACTGATTAAGTCTCTTTATCGACGTAGAAGCAGGCATACCTATGCTAATGGCTCACTATTGTGGTATATAGCATTTAATGAATCTGGAAAATGAGATCATCTTTCGGTCTATATGCTGATAAACAATGTTGATCTTGGCACTGATCATGGTCAGGTTGATTGACATAGGAATTCTTGTCTCTTAAAGGGTCTCTCTTTGAGGACATGGGGAGGTTGATGTTATACTAGGCATTAGGATTATAACATGAAAGTAATGAGATATCAATTTTTAGTCGCATTATATTCGAGAAGGTACTGTAGATAATTCATATTACTTTGATGGCACTCCAAAGTGAGTACTCCTTGGTTACAAGTGAGAAGCCTGATGCCCAATAAATGGTCATAAATGTTATCTCAACTTGAGTTTTCTAGCGTGATTGGCTGGGCTTAATTTATGCTCTGATTGTTACAAAGGCCTGACATTGCATTTGTGTGGGTATACTGAGCTAATGTTATACTGTAGTATCTTAACTATCACGCATGACAAGCAATTCAGCGGTGTACTAAAAGTAATTGATGAAAACCAAGGACTAAGATTGGACATATATTGGTTATCCTTCAGTGTTGAGAAGGTTACTCACTGATGATAGCTGGTTCAAGCATCTTTGAGGTTTTTTAATCTATAGTGGCTGGGTAATTAGCTTGGTGGGTGGATGCAATTTCTTGGGCTTTCAAGAAGCAAACTTGCATTACTGGTTCAACAATAGAATTTGAATTTGTGGCTTTAGCAGCTGGTGGTAAGAAAGCTGAATGATTGAAAAACTTGCTCCTTGAGATTACTAGGTGGTCGCACATAATTATAGCATATATTTTTTATTGCTATGAATTATTGCTGCTAACATTGGCAAAGGTTTTAGCACAGATGTACAATGGGATGGTACTAGACACTTAGGTGTACTGGCATAGCATGTTTCGTGATGCTGCTGATCATAGAATGAGGGTGATATCTATGTGTTTGTGTGGTCTCAACAATACTTAGTGATCACTTGACGAAGGGAAAGGCTAGAGCTTGGATATTAAGTCTTTTGAAGGGATGTAATTAAATTCCAACTAGCGTGTATGCTAGGACACCCAACTTCCATATATGGAAACTTGGTACGTGAGTTCAATGTGGAGAAAGCTGCAACGTCTGAAGAATGATATGCTTATGTAGTTACATATTCTTCCCAAGGAGGTGCTTGAAAACTCTGCTAAAAGGAGGAGGATGTATATTCTTCTCAATGGTTAATTTCTTTGAAAAGTGTTTAGCTCATTGGAGCTTGAATTAAAAAATGAACCACCTATGAAATGTTGGGGTTTGCCCGCTTCAGGGAGCATGGGGATGGACTTTGCTCTTACTACATTTATGAAAGGGATATGGACATATGGTTGTTTAGCGTCAAGAGTTTCTTATGTGTTTGTAAATTTTATGTGTTTTTATCTTCATGTTTTCAAATGGGTTGAAGTGTTCATTCTTAGAGCACTATTATTCTTGATATCTTGAACGTGGAATTTAGTTGATGTAATTCATTCCTCATGCATTGTTCATTTATGGCATTGTTTTGTTTAATGTTTAATTTTTCTGCAAAGAAATTGTACTAATTGAGATGCACTGTTGGAAATTATAGGTGCAATTTGTGGGATACTCCGGAATAATACTGAGATTATGGTGTTTGGAGGTATCGGAGTTGTAAACCCATCAATGTCACACGATTTTCCTTGACTTTTTAGTGGTTTGAATTATATTAAGGGTGGTTATCAAATATTTAAGTGGCAGTTTTGACTACATTAAATGTTTTGAATATCTTTTGCTTATTTATTGCAGTTTTTGTCTCAATATATGAACCATATATTATTTGGTCATGTAACCATCATATTTTTAAATTAGAGGATAATTATAGTAAGAGATTAATTGGACTTTAATCTATCATTTAATTTCTATGATATGTTTGAGTAATTCCTATTTAATAGGGATCCCACTTGCATGGGAAAAAACACATCAGAAAACAAAAACTCATAGAAACGCGGCGTTCTGTTATGTGCTCTAGTATCAAGATACAATAAACAACTTTTGCGTTTTTATTCCTATGGGGTATTCGTGATACTCCTCAATGCATTACGGTCGAATAATCTTTTTGAAATAAAGTGATTTCACAGACTTCAAGTGATATCGTTAACCATCTATGTGGTAACTAGTTAGGCTATTGATTGTCTTCACCCTGATTTGAAACACACATCAACATTACATCTTGTGAATGTTGTAATTCGTTGGTGTTTAATCGAAGTTTAACGGCTCATGAATGTTATAATATGTATGTTTACATTAGTAGACGCATCTAGTTCATTCTTAACTTTACGAATATCAACATCTCTTTGCTATGTGTTGTTTCTCTTGTACTTATAAAAACAAAGTGTTACTTTTCGATAAGTATCATAAATGGATATAGTGATACTCTTGCATCAACTTGTTGAAAATACTTTAATCAATATTATACCTTATGTAATGATGTTTCCCCTATTCTTGATTATTAAAAACTTAAACATTAAAAATGGAATACTAATAAATTTAAACTCTTTAATAATCTAGAAGAGCCTTCAGGGGTCGTAACACGGAACACCATTTTTGGGTGTCACATCAGCGCAACATCAGCATAACTCCAACAAAAAACACGTCCTCTAATCTAACACACAAATAACACACTCACCTCTTTTTTTCATTAAAACCCCTTTTATAATAGTTATTTCACTTATTTATCAAACTAAAAACTATTTCATTCATAATTAAACATACAAATTACATTAAAAAAAACACATTACGAAATTACAAAAAAAAACATTACGAAATAAAAAAAACATTACGAAATTAAAAAAAAACATTACGAAATAAAAAATAATTACTAAAAATAAAAAATACATTTCGAAAAAATACATTACGAAATTAAATAAAAAACACTATATCGTCTCTCGTCTTCGTCGTCTCGTCACCGCCACAATTTCATTTTTCATTTTGTTTTTGATCTAATTTTTTTTGTTCTTGATACAATTAGGCGTCGTCTTCGTCCAATTATTGGTGTTAGCAGTTAGAAACCTCAACCTCACTCCAATCAGCATTAGTGTGTGCGGTCTTTTTCGGCTTGTGCTTACGATAGCCCTTTCGGCTGGCTTTCCCGGTTCAGACGAAGCTCCCTTGCTCCTTTAGCTCCGATTTGGGCCGACACGTAATTACTCCGGTGCCTCGCCGTTGCGTCGGATTTGTTTTCTTGGCACAGGGCGTTTGTTTGCCGGCAGGGACGTTTGGTCGGATATGTGGAACGTATAGTTCGCTCTGGCTAGCCACCATTTTGGGGACTTCTCTGGTTACAGTCATCTTGTTCCACGGTGCGTCCATTTCGGGTGGATTCTAAAACGGACCAAGCATCTTTGTGAGGAAACGCGCGACCCTCGATGCTCGTAACTGGTATAAGACTTTGAGCGTTATCAAATAATCCATATCGTTTTCGCCACTTTTCCCAAACGTTTTTGGCCCATTTTGTACCACGGAGCTTGGCGTTGAACTTTGGCATATTGGACATTCAACGTATGGCCATTTGCTAGTCATAAATTATCCTTCGTTAGGTTTTGAAATTTTTTCAGATTTGATCTGTTACAAAACGTTATCCAAAACGTGTCATGCTTTTGTGACATTTCCGACATTATTATCTTCTGAATATACGGCACGTACATGTTGAAGCAATCGTTTTTCGACCCGGTAGCCAAGGTCCGCTGTACCGGCTCTTGGGGCTCGTCTTAAAATTTTTTCCCTTTCGGCTTTAGTTTTATTGCAGTCCGCTTTTTTTTGGCGTAATACGACTTGTTGAGGTTGAGTGAGTGTATTGGGAAGATTCTGAGTGGCATGCATGGTGGGTTCTTGTTGTAGATTATCTAAATCACGGTTTAGGATTTGTGATTGTTGCTCATCGATAAAAAAGCTTGTTGTTGTTCTTGTTGTAGTGTTGAAACGGTTAGGCGTCATCGCACCCATGGTGAAGAAGATTCATGAAACCGTGGTTGGGGAAATTCAGACATTGGTTTTATTGCTAAAAAGTGTATGTTTGTATCTTGAGAGTGGTGATTTTGTTGTGTTTTATGTATTTGGATATATGGTTGTATTATATAGTGGATGAGTGCGGGGGGTAAAATGAAATTTTTTTAAAAAAAAATCAGTCGTTTTAGTGGGTATAATGAATTTTTTTTATTTTTTTATAATAGCTTACCGTAGGGGCTAAATATGGAAACATTGTAATTGGGGGAAAAAGTAAAATTTAAAATTTAGCCTTTAGGGGGGTAAAATGGTTTGTTGTAAACACCACCAACGCTCGTTGGCACGTTGGCCAACGCGGTGGTGGGGCGTAGTAACGCCGGACAACGCCGGCCAACGCCGTTGCCGGCGTTACTACACCGAGTGCTCTAAGGGCATCCGCTATGGTGGTTTATGAAAATGTTTATAAAATTATGAAGATGTATAAAAACTTGTAAACCATAATGAACATCCATTTTAAGATTGTGTGACATGAAGAGGTCTAAGATATTAGACCTTTTTATAATTTAATGCACTTGAGTTATTTGAGATTTTTATAAAACTTTAAAAGATTTATACATAGTGGGGATAAGTTTATAATACTAAAAGGTTTATAAATTAATGTCAAAACACAATTATAAACCTTTAGAAAGGTTTACCATAGTGGATGCTCTAACAACCTTTTAAAATAGAGAATGAAAAATAAGAACATGAAACAAATATACGTATACGGTTTAAAAGAACACATATGCATACACGGTTTAAAAAAACTACCACTAAAACTATGTGCTGCTATAAAATCTCGTTGATATGCTTAAATACTCGTCTAATTTAACAAATAATGTATTTACACAATTTAAGTAAAATATCCAAAATTATCATCTCACCTCTAACCCAATTTCTAACATAATCTACCCTTTTTGCTAATTTTTCCACTTTCAATATATTCAACATCTTATCATTAAGGCGTATGAGAAAAGTTATATGTAGAACATTATTTAATTAAAAAACAATCCACTCCATCTTAACCATTCATTTTATTTTCATCTAATGGTTTAGATTAATTCATATTTTAATTTAATTAAAAAATCCATTTTCATCCTATTTTTTTAAAATTAAATATCTCATAAACCGTTAATCGTTACGCAAAACGAAATATACCATCGTGACGAGAATTAAATCATCTTTCTATAGAGGGGCACTTCTATATACTTTCGACGAACTTTTTTTTCAATTATTTTTTTTCAGTCACGTCTGAAAAAATCACATGTGATTTTACGAAATCACATGTGATTGTGATACAAATCACATGTGATTTTTTCAGACGTGACTGAAAAAAATAATCGAAAAAAAAGTTCGTCGAAAATATATAGAAGTGCCCCAAGATACTCGTCGCGATGGTGTTTTTTTTTTCGTTACGTTACATTAATTTGATACTCATCGCGAAGAGAATTCAATTATTTTTTAATTTACGACAAGAAAAAATCAACACGTGATTTCGAACAAATCCACATGTGATTTCTTACATTAAAAAATCACACGTAAATTTGTATAATTCTAATCATGCGATTTATGAATTTATGAAAGCCACGTGGTTTATTATTTAATATAATCATTAAGTGGAATTTGTGAAAATTCACATGCATAATTGATGTGAATATCTCACGTGATTTTTAAAAACAACAAAATCACATTAGTGATTTTACAATTCCGTGGAATTTTTTTGGCTGAAATTTTAACGTAAAAAGTGTCTAAAGTATTTGTAATCGATTTTTTTTAGTTACGTCTGAAAAAATCCATGTGATTTTGATATCAAATGTGATTGTGCTAAGCAAATCACTCATCGTGATTTTTTTCTAACGTTAAGACTGAAAAAAAAATTCGAAAAAAAATTCGTCAATAGTATATAAAAGTGCCCCTCTATAGAAAGATGATTTAATTCTCGTCGCGATGGTGTATTTTTTGTCGTTTGACGATTTATCGTTTGCAAGATATTTAATTTTTAAAAAAAAGTTAGAAAGTGAAGGTTTTTTAATTGTTTTTTTTATTTGATGAAAAATGAATGGTGTTATTTTGTTTTTTGAAATGATATTGTTATATCACGATCTCATCTCTATGGTGTATAACTTAACCAATTTCCGTATACATAGATTAGAAGGTGTTGATTCTAATCAGTACGTTTCGTCACTATGACGACCTTTATCATTCTTACTTTTTTTAGAAATAAGTCATACCAAATTAATTTAACGTTGAACTAGCTAGTTTAGTTTATCTGTTTGGCACCCCACGGGTCACCATTCACCGATGTTGTATATTTTAATAGAAATGATAATTATTTTTGCTAGAACGGTAAGTATATATCTGACATGTAAATGAACGAGGTTTTCTTCATCTAAAAGTATAGATGATTTAGCTTTGACTCAAAGACTCATATCAATCAACACTTTTTTGAACTATAGAATTTTGGTTAGTTTTTGTTAGACGCATAAATTATTGGCTCAAGTCATTGTGGGCTTGAGGTCCATTAGATTTAGGGTTTAGTAACTTATTCTCAAAGCTATGTTCAATTATAAATAGACATGGTTTATTATGTAATGAAATAAATCAAATCAATATCAATTTCTATTATCTTTCGGTTTTTCACTCACATAATCGATCAAACCTCGGTTTCAAAAGTCATGAGGGTTTAAGGAAATAAGGCTGCATGGTATAGCAGCCAACTCACCATTCAATTCAAAAGTCACTTTCAATTTCATTAGGCCGGTCCACAAAAG
>BQNB010027265.1:0-57796 GCA_026074375.1 Tanacetum coccineum | reverse complement strand
TAGGTTTTGACCCGTTATCACTTGATTTTAAAATTGGCGAGCCTCGCGAAACAGTAAAACATCATTCTGAGCAACTTTCGTGTTTTGTCGGAAGGCCGAAACGGACTCGAAAGTGCTCAAATCAAGCTTTTAAAATCATGACAGCAAGCACAATTATTTATAAGTGCTGAATTTTTACCATGAGAATATATATCTCGTTTTTGCTCTAACATTTTCGTTATTAAGAGTTAGAAGCTCTACCTTATATCGAATCGATCGTCTCGGATAGCTTTATCATATTTCAAAGCCTAAAATCAGATTTTACAAAATCTCGGTTCTTGTTTGGCGTGCCAAACTTTCTGCTCATGTTTACCTTTTACAAAACACCTTAAAAATCATTTTAGGCATTTAAATCAACTAGAACATGTTTAAAATGACATATAATTATAATCTAAACTTGCTCAATTAATCGACAATATTATCTAGCTCATTCTCGCAAGTTTTTCCCTATTTATCACATGCATGCATCGAACTAAATCACATGACATTCGAAACGAACACGAAAGAATACTTACAAATGCTCTAATGAGCTAATGAAAAATAGGTGAGACTTGACTTGTTCCCGTTGTCCCCTTTTGGCCGTGACCTCGACACAACACCAAAACCCTTTTCTTTTCAAACCAATTATCCCCACCGAATGTTTTCCCACTAAACCTTGATTTAAATCTTGTGTAATCTTCTTGGATTTCAAAGAGAACTAAGTCTCGTTAGTTCTTGTTGCATGTAGGTTTTTCTTACATGGATGATCATAGAATCGTCACACAAGAAAATCTTGGATGTCTAGAAAATCAAAACACCAAAGGTGTTGTGTTTGGGTGTCGTTTGAATCAAAGGGGAGGAAGGAAAGCAAGAAAGCAACTTGTTCAAGGTTTCTTCTTGTTTTAGATCATTGTTTATGTGCTTTTGTGAGGGATTTTCAAGATCAATACTTGGTTTTTGGCCATGTTAGTGTGTGTGTTTTGGCTCGTCCGAAAAAGAGAGAAGGAGAGAAATGGGAAAGATCAAGGTTTATGTTACTATGTGTTTTCTTATTCCAATAGGTAGTCTTTGTTAAATATTTGAAGCAACCAAGTAATCATTATGCATGTTATGGAAAATACAAATTCTTGGGTTGTGAGTTGAGTGTAGCCGTCGGCTACCAATGCTAGGGAAGGAAAAGCCATCATTTTTTTGTCAATTTTTATTTACTTATCATGTATCTGTAAAAACATTTCAATTAAAGTAGGATTTAAGACATAAAATGGAAGTAAGTAATAAAAACGCGAGTTTTGGCCAATAATACGAAACAACAATGTCGGATTCTCAAAAATATACTTTTACAACAATAGTATAGTCATAATGCGCGTTGTATTTTATTACGAGGCTAAACGACGTTGAACGGTCACGCGGTCAAATGTTGACTCGTGAAATGTCAAAAATAAACATTCTAAATTTCCGTCCACAATAAAATAAGAAAATAATTAATTATGACAAATAAAATTTTTAAATGTCGACATTCGCTCACGAAAACTCGTGAAATAATTATAATGACGTCGAACTCGCGATCGTCATACGCGTCGTGAAGCTCGGGCTGTTACATTCCACCCACCTTAAAAGGGTGCCGTCCTTGGCGCTCGTTCTTCCGTACTCGGCTTCTCGTTCGTTCGGGGCATGATAGCTTCTCATTGTTATGCGGGTTCGTGCGTTCTCAATTAGACAAATGATATAATTTCCACTTGTTTTGACTATTCCGGATGGAAAGTTAATCGAAACAAATAGTAATTATACCAACAAAATATAAATATAATCGTGAAGACTCTTATTACAAGAGGCAAAACAAATTACGAAAATGTATTCGACAGAATCGAATCGCGGTGTTCAAACTTTTATAGTCGCGCTCTTCAAAAGGGATAATATACATCGCATAATAGATTCAATTAAAATAATCATTACTTCGTTATTTAAAATCGAAATATATGTCGCGCTCAAATACGGAATTATACCAATATTCAAAACCGAGAATATACTTCATTACAAAAAATCTAAATCATATGTTGCTTACTAAAACCAAGATAGGCGTTAATAATCAAATTTGATATTTATTTATATATCATTATCCAAATCAAAATACTCATTATTATTCAAAACTAAAATACACATGTCGCCCTTCCGGTCTCATTCAACAATGCCTCACCGGTCGCGAAAAATAATCCGAAACACATTAGATCTCCTAATCATCTTACGACATCGCTACACCTGCCTATATAATCACATAAGTATCTATTATACGCTCGCCATCTTTTGCATGATGACTCGATGAATTGGCCTCATACAAAGGCATTCATCACGCCCGCTCTCAACCAAGCATTGGCGATTATTATCACATATCGGATTCGCTTTCCTTTGGAGCTTTTGGCATAATCATTTTATCTAACACTTAGGTTTTATACCCCTACGATCACATTTTCCTCATCGTACCGAGCTTGCCACAAAGTCAAGCCACCTCGACGATAATTCCAACATAAACACGGCTAATTCTAATTAGTCTACACTCACTCTCATGGGTACTTCAAGCCACCATCGTCAACAAGACTTTCGGCGATGACCACCCACCTAAACACGTCCTAAATTCTCACTTGGGCGATTACACCCATTCGTTTACATCCTAAACCGCATCACTGGCTACTAAAAAGTGACATGAACGCTCACTACCATGTAAAGCACATAGCACATATAGCACATATTCCACAAAATTCGGCGGCGACAATCCCGCTACAACACATGATGTCTAATGACAAATAAAAAAAATCAATTAAGAAAACAATGAGCATCATGGACTTATTGCTCGTTCGACGAAAATCAAAAATTTCAACGTTGCTTCATGGCGACTAGCACCGTTGGCTTGGTCTCATCTTATCGCGTAATATCTTCGATGAATCATATCACCAAATCAAAGTAATCACTCACATTCCTAATTTAATACCGTTCGGCTTAAGGCGTTAGCTACTTAGATCATTCCCCCAAGATGGAAACGGATGTCACCATTCAGCTAGAGTCTTTAATCTTTTCACTCTTTCATACGCACAGAAGTCGTCACGTCCCGGAGTAAGGGCCACTACACTTAACCATAGGTCAAGTATCGTATAGTGTCTCATTAAAATCCTTGACGTCATCAGGTATACTTATGACTACACTACCACTACACTCTATTTCGGGGGAAGAAGTCTTCTTCACGGCCATCAGTTGATAAATTATACATCCAATGTAGGAGAGGTCTTCTCTATTTTTCACTTTCAACCTTGGGACTAACCATCTCAGCTTCCACCCACCTTAGGAATCTTTACATCTCCAAGAAGATTCCTTCTCAGTGTCGGTATCAGGTTCACACCCTTGATAGCTCAAATCTATCATTGCTTACTAGCACACCGACCATACTTGGTCTTGATACGTCTTCATAACAATCGCCGCTCCTAGATACTACGAATTAAACATCACCTCTTTCTAGACACACTCGTTCCGAACAATACCGTAGGTATTTCCGCTTCGAAACGATTCGGTCATAATGACTCGCATGAGACTCTCTCCATGCGGTCAATAGGAGTAGGGTTACTTGCATAAATATCCGTAACAGGGTAAAAATATTTTCTCCTTCCGGAAGCTTGACCCAAACATTTATCTCAATTACCAAGTGTTTTAAGGGTGACGATTTATCCGACATAGCGTGGTTCTTCCTAAATTATGCATAGTTGATCAGGTTATGCACAATTAAGGACCAAACGACATCATGTCTTTCCTCGTCAAAACGTTTCTTTTCCATACGTTACATGCGTAAATTGATTCCAAGAAAAGTTTCGAAGAGTAAAAATCAAATCATTTCAAAAGAAAGAAAAAAAGATCGCACCATCTTCCGTTCACATTATTTAAAAAGAAAATTTATCCATACACATTTTGTAAAGAAGGTATTTTACTTTAAAATTTTTTTTGAAAGAGGTTTAATTGACACCATATGGTCAGTTTATGAAATTTGGAAAACGCAGTTTTTCGTTATTTGCACAATCAGTTTATTCAACATGGTCAATATGATTCGCGCAATGACCTTCGTTTAACACACTAGTTTCAATATTGCAAATCATAGTTTTAAAATACCCATTCACGAAACATCATTAAACATAGTTTGGTCAATGGCCACGGCAAGCACCGAGATAATACCCACTCACGGATAATGCAAGATAATATCGTACATGTGCAAAGGATTCACTAACCGGAATCATTCCACTCTATGGTTAAGTCAATCTAATAACATGGCTACTCAACTCGTCAACATTCACAATCGTACAACCCATAATCAAACGATAATCGTGACCTTACGACCATAATAATAATAACAATACGGGGTAGTACAGTACAACCAAAATCCCCCAAAAGTTACAATATCTTCGGCTCCAAGACCGATACATCCAATCATAATGAGTCTAAGTTTCTAATACAAGAGTCCTAATATATCCGAATGGCTGCGGTGTTTACAAAAACCAAAATACACCTGGCAGCATGACCTCACTAACTGACACTAGCAGTTTAGTGGCTATACAAATGGTCATCATCTAAATAAAAAATCAAAATGAAATACAAATAGGACTACTGGGGTCCTGGTGGTCTTCTCTCTAAGGCCGCAATCCGTTTCTCCAATCCTAAAATGCACCGCATCAGCGTGCTCTCCCTGCTGCTCATCTCGGTAACAGTAGTCTGCATCTGCTGGATCTGCGTGTCTCTCTGCTGCACATCAGCCTGCAAGGCCTGAACCTGCTGAGTCAATCTTGTAACTGTCTCATCTCTCTGGGTAGAAGTCTGCTGAACCAACTCGACCTGAACAACAACCTGCTCCAATTTATCCACAGCCTGAATCATCTGGGACGCCATCACCTGCATTTGCCCCTCCACGGCAAGGACTCTCGGACCAATCTCTCCAATAATAGCACCAACTGCTATCTCTACATCACTCCCCTGAATCACCTTCTGCACTAACTACCCATGCCTGTACTCTAGGTTATCCAGACGGGTACTCAAATCCTCGATCATACATGGAGGTACAGGAAGTCCTGGGGCTACCTGAGGAAAAGACGGTCCCTCGGCAATCGCAGTAGATGGACCTCCTACCTCATAAACGCTAGGCGGTGGCACTGCTAGCACCGGAGGTGGTGTAGTAGGAGCCATCAACCAGTCCTCATTTACCTCCCATACCTCCTCCTCACCAAACCCATCTGAGGTGTCATCCTCAAAGTCATCATCACCAAACAGCACGGTCAAATCCTCCTCCATGTCCATCATTGGAGCATCCATCGGCCCCTCTACTACATCAACTACGGGAGCGATCACCTGCTCCTCCTCCGCCTCAACTACTGGCTCAGCGACCTCCTCAACGGCGGGCACAACCATCTGCTCATCCACCATAGCCTCGAGCTCTCCTAGTAAGTAATCATCCGCCGCCAGCCACCCATTGTTGTTGTTCGGGTTACCAGCATACTCAGGTAACGGTGCAGGTGCAAAGAAATCATATGCAGGGTGCGGCTCATCCATCGGGAAATCAAATACATGATCGGGTGACAACGGTTCGCCCATGACACTACAAAAGAAAAGAAATACTTATATTAGCAGCCATCATACATATTTTTAATCATATGCAAAAATTTATGCTCATCACATATTAGGATGGTTTTATAACGTTGCATCAAACGCATAAAGAAGATTTTTAAGCTTTTCGCGAGATGTGAATATCAAATTACGTGTATATAACCATACATCATAGAATAAATTACGTGTATACTTATACCAAGCGTATCCCACTTGTTACGCACATAATATGCAAGCATATATATACCACATATAATGCTTCTAAGGATCGGGAACGATATGCACACGGATATCGGGCAACGGTGAAAGACTCGTGAAAATTTTCCAAAAACAGTTGTAGTCCAAGTTTTGTAAAACGACTTAGTTCACTACAACTTGTGCTCTGGTACCACTCTGTAACACCCCCAAAATGTGATACGCAACGGAATACAACGATTGGGGTGCTACTTCATAATACATGCACACGAGTCCTAGTAAACGTTTAAAGATACGTTTATAAAACACAATTTCCATTTATTAAAAGATCAGAGTTACATTGGTCCCACTTATTAATACAGAAATCTATTTTCTAAAAGTCACATCACGACTTGATTTTAAAACATTGAATTTGGGTTATGACATTATTTCACCGAGGCACCGTCCTTGACATCCGCATTCTGTCCCATCCAAGCCATCAACAGCAAATAACCTGAGATACATGCTTAAAAACGTCAATAAAACGTTGAGTGAATTCATAGAGTTTATAATCGACACATAGAACGCATAATTTGGGTTCCACAAAACATCAGCAACGTTGCTTTGTGAGTAAGCAAGTTATAACTTTTATGATTTCCAACTAAAGAGCCCATGTACTGAAACTTAACACATTTATCCCGTAGGACGAAATCATGTCCGGGAAGTATGCCACTTCCCCTAATACTAATAAAAAAATGTCCGTTACGGGGTGCTCACCACTGATTCAAACCCCGGACAGGGTTGTCAAACCCAATAGATCTATTTAATGCATTAGCGTTCACCAACACAAAGTAGGCAATTAACGGATACACAAAAAAAGGCATATACTCAATAGTGAATGGAATCATATTTTAAAATCAAAACAGTTTGCGTTTAATTTCACAAAACAAGCAATATATCCCCCTCGCGGAGTTTAAAACCTTGAAAACTTTAAAAGCAAGGCTATGAACTTACCTCGATCAATAGCCGGTGATCAAATAATGAAATCTAGTACGAAGAATCCACGAACACGATCACGACCTATAATTAGAGTCGCTCGATTATTATACCGAAAAGTACGATCGACGATGCGTACATCGTATCATTAAATTCATGTATATATATAATATACGTATTCATACATGTGATGAGAAACCCACTTGCGCCTTAGGTCTTAAAACCCCACAATATTAAGTTATAATTATTCCTCACGTGACCTAGTCGAAAACTTCCCATTTTAGGAAACTTTCTATTTTTAGAAAGTTACTATTTTCGGGAACTTACCATTTTTTTAGTAGGTCTCGACACTTAATTATATTTATAAAAGTTATTTATTTACCTTATCATACTTCCGACATTCATTCCGGTTATTAATTATCCGTATCGAGGTTACGTTCGTGTATTCACAAAAGTTACCATATTTAAACCTTACGTTTTTAGTCCCGACTAGTGGTCGTAAAACACTTGTTGATCTCTAGATATCTTATCGATATTATTTTACTATCACTTAAACTCTTTCGACATATATTCGTCAAGTTATTCTTACGTTTGACTTTTACATATATATTTATAATTAAATCTGATCCGCTCTAAATGACCCGCTAAATCACAATTTCATGTCTCGGAGTAAAAAGAGATTTTATGCGAAACGATATTTCGGACAACTTTTTAGTTTTAGCCGAGACCCAAAACTCGACGAAAAATGACCAAAATGCCCTTGCGAGAATCTGCTGGCACTTTGACTATTTTAAATAAAAGACAGAATTTGACCATGGGTTTTGACCCGTTATTACTAAATTTTAAGATCGGCGAGCCTCGCGATACAGTAAAATACCATTCCGAGCAACTTTCGTGTTTCGCCAGAAGGCCGAAACGGACTCAAAAGTGCCCAAATCGAGCTTTTAAAATCCTGACAGCAAGCGCCATTTATACAAGTGCTGAGTTTTTACGTTAAGAATATATATCTCGTTTTCGCCATAACTTTTTCGTTATTAGGAGTTATAAATCCCGTTTTATATCGAAACGTTCGTCTCAAAGAGCTCTATCATATCTCAAAGTCAAATTTTAGATTTACCAAAATCTCGACTCTTGTTTTACGTGCTAAACTTTCTGCTCATAATTATAAGTTACAAAACATTCTAAAAATCATTTTTAGGCATTTAAGTCAACTAGAACATGTTTAAAATGACACATAATTATAATCTAAACCGCTCAATCAATCGACAACACTATCTAGTCTATTCTCGCAAGTTTTCCTCGATTCATCACATGCATGCATCGAACCAAATCAATCAAACGAACAAAATAATCAAAATAGAAGTAAAAGGATGCTCACAAAGGCTCAATGAGCTAAAGAGAAAATAGATCGGACTCGACGTGTTCCTCGTTCCTCTTTTTTCCATGACTTCGACACCAAACCCAAGCCAAATCCGAACCAAATCAATCCCAAATATTACCAAATCAACAAAACCACTTCCTTGTGGTCTTCTTTTTGGTTCGAACCCACAACCAAAAACAAAACCCAACTCGAAACCTTCTTTGTTTTAACAAAACTCAATCTTATTCAAAACCTTGTTGCATGTGTGTTTTTGTTTCATGGATGATGGTTTTAATACCTCCTAAACTCTTTTTAGTTGCTAGAAAATCAACAACACCAAAGGTGTGTTTGTTTGGGTATTCGGCCGAACCAAGGAGGGAAAAGGGGAAAGAAAAACAAACTACAACTTGGTTCCTACTTGATTCACATCATCATTTAAGTGTTATTTGAATGTGTTTTTGGATCAAACTAGAAAAATTATGGTGTATGTGTGTGGGTTGATATCCGGCCGAACCCACAAGGACAAGAAGAAGAGAAAACAATTTTTCATACTATGTGTTTTTCTTGTAGGGTTATATGGAGAGTTTTTGATCAAGTCTTGGAAGCAACAAGTGAAATGATTGCCTTGGAAACAAAATGGTTTGAGTGTTGTTGGGGTCTAGGCGACGGCTAGGGGCTACAAGCATGCATCCATATATTTATTTTTTTTCTTTTTATTATCTTGCAAAAATCTTGTGTCAAAGTTTAAATAAAATGTAACTTGTACAAAGTTTAAATAAGACGCGAGTTATAAACGCGAGTCGTGGCCAAAGGCAAGAAACAAAAGTGACAAGATTCAAAATAATATTTTACGGCCAAGAAAATATTAACGAGGTGTGTCGTAGAAAATATTAATGAAGGTTGTAGAAACAAGGTTTTGGGTTTTATTCGCGCGTCACTACCGAACCAAACTCATCAAACAAGTAAGTTTTTCAAAAACTTTGATTTAAAGTTGTACTTTTGTGATTATGGTGATGTCTAGACACTAGTTGTACAAGTTGATCGTCAAAAAGGTCGAAACTTGAAAATGAAAACGTAAAAGGGGTGTTTGTGCGACGATTTGAAAGGAAAAAGGGAAACAAGGTTTTTGAGTTTGAATAAAATGGATGTTGTGGTAATTTTTTTTGTTTTGTAAAAATGCTTAATAAGGGCTTATTTGGAGGTTTTCCTTATTCGATAAGCTAGGATATAGCTTATTTGGGCTTTTTGTGCTTTCGGTGTGCATGGTTTCGGTGTGGGCTCGGCCCAACCGGCCCATTTGTTGTTCGGCCCAACCCACGAATGGTTGTGGATTCGGTGTGGGCTCGGCCCAACCGAAAGGGGATGTTTGGTTTGTTTCGGCCCGTTAAGGGTCCGTTTGGATTGTTTTGGGTCCGGTGCCAATACGGGCTCGGCCCACTTGATTTCGAGCTTATTGATTTCGAGCTTATTGATTTCGGGCTTATATATGTATATATAAATATTAAGCTTTTAGCTTATTTAGTTTTGGCTTATGGCTTAATCGGTTTTGGCTTATTTATATATATTATGAGCTTATAGCTTATTATTTTGGCTTAATGGGCCACAGAAATGGCGATTTCGGATTATGTTTGGTTCGGCTTAATGGGCTTAAGGCCCATTGGGTTTCGATTTGTATTTTGGACTTATAAAGATATAGATTAAGTTTTGCTATCGGGCTAAGTATTTAAGACCTCAATGGGCCTTAGGGTCCAATAAAAAAAAGAAGGTAAATGGATTGGTGGAATTGTAAACGGACTAATGGTTTTGATTAGGGCTAAGAGGGATTTGTTGGACTTGCCAAATGTAATCGGATAATTTTGTTACGATTGGATAAAAGTGTGGAAAATATTTAATGTGTCATTTTTGGAGAACGTTGAGTTTGTGAATAGTGTTTGAAATTAAGGTTTAAAAACTTAGGAAAACGTCATATAAACGTACGGGTCATGCCGAATTTTTGAAAGAAATTTATACTTAGAAACTTTATGTAAAGGATTAAATTTTCAAAGAGTTTAAATAATAAAATATTAAATTATTACAAAATTATTTCAAAGGCAAGAGTTGTATTTCCTCGGAGCATCTCTTAAATATTTTGATAAATGTTGTGTCGATTTAATATGAAGGAATAAAGGATAATTTTGTGAAGATTTGATGTCGAGGTAAAGGTCATCGGACATGGACATATTAAAGTAGCGAAACATTGTAATTACCCCGTCAGCCCGATAAAAGACGAAAATAATAATAAAATATTATTATTTTACTTAAATTATTATATATATATTTAAAAATAAATAAATATATATACATCGGATCGGTTTCGGAGACGTGGATTTATTATTTTCGATTCTTGAGTTTTTGCTCGTTTCTTTCCGTCGGAGTTCCGCAGGGTATTTGGTAATTTTTCTCAAAACTTCTCTAATGTGTTTATTATGAGTAAACGTTTCATTTTCAACCGTATTATGATTATTTTGAAGTGACTAAGGTTACCGAATGGACTTGTCGAGATATATTTATAATTATTAATTATAAATATTTATTTATATTACTTATCTATTTTCTCTAAATAGTATAAGTATGTATTATCGAGTAATGGGATTGATATGATTGTTGGGATATGTCGTCAACCATCACACCACTAAATTGTTTTGGGTAATTGTACAACGCGTCTAAACTCTATGCATCAAACGTGAAGATTGTTTTGGAATTGGATGATTAAATTGGGACATTAACTGGACTAGGTCGTGTGCGGGCGTCGTTGCATTTGCTTGTGTGATTGAGATTTGGTTGCTAAAGACTTGCTTGAGGTGAGTTCTCGTAGCCCTACTTTTTACTGTTTTTCCGTTGGGGGAAAATGATACTCAAATGTGTTTTGAAATGTTTTGAATTGATCTGTGCGAAATGTGGTTTTGTTTTTGGGACAATATATGTGCTTATGACTGCTATGTGAATATTATGTGATGCATGATTGTTTGGATCGGAAGGGTACGCCTATCCCAGTATTTGTATGATTGTTTGGATTAGATGGGTACGCCTACCCAGTATTTGTGTGATTATTGGAGCGGATGGGTACGCCTACCTAGGTTTGTGTGTGGTCCTGCCCTAATTTTAGTGCTCCAGCTGGTAGGCTCTTTAGGTGCGTATGTGACATATGGTTATTGATTAGCGGTGATGCTAAGGTGGTTTGCATATATTCACTGTCATATAGCACTATTGTCCACTGTTTTGAGATATTGGCACAACTTTTGGGTTTAAGGTCAAACCTACACGCTCACCAACATTATTGTTGACGTTTTCAAGTATCATTTTCAGGTGTGTCAAATCAAAGGTATGTGATTGGTATTGGAAGAGCAAAGATGTAACCCAAGGGAAATTGGGTCGAGATGGGTTTTGATTATTAACTTTTGACAAGTCTTAACTTGTAAAGATTCATGTAAACCCAAGTTTCATTATTGTAAATTGTAAAGTGTATGATATTGTATCTTGTGCGATGAACGGTATTATCGCATCCCGTGTTTCCGCCACTGACGGGGTGTGACATAAATAAGCAAAGTTTGAACAAAAACTGCCACATCATAAAACCTATGTACATGCACATCCAAACACTATTTTCTACATAACATGATCACTTTTAAAATGAACTTCCGCACACTATTTTCTACATCTCGTTTAATTAATTATCTTGTTAGGTGCCCTCAACATACTTGAACATGCCTGAAAAAATATTGATCATAATACAATACGTTTTAATTCTATTTTGTATACTAAAAAACAACATAAATATATAGAGTTACAACCCTTTTGTTAAATCATGAGTACACGTTAAATTTAAATACCAAAAATGCGGGAAAATAACATTTATAAACTACACATTTGCATGTATTTAAGATTTACCACACACCCAGTGACCAAAGAATAAATGCTTTATAGATGAGTTTGGCATTGTTTTTTAAATTGTTTATCTGAATATTGCGTTTTCAAGTCGCATATAAGCAAATAGTGATTATCTGATAATTGTTATGCAACAACTAATTATCGATACTCCATATCACACAAGTTTCTTTCAAAACGCAATGTCAAATACACCCCTAACTGCTACGAATTCATAATGATGATCTAAATAGTAACAAAAATGTAAATTAATAAACATCAACATAATAATTACCTAACACTAAAAATGTAAATTGATAAACATAATTTTGAAAGTTCATACATTTACAGCCTACTTTGAGACCGATTCAGTGCCCATCTTGTGTCCGTGTTATTAACATATACCTAAGATCACACGAATTGGTTATTCAACGTTTATACAACTTTCAATAAGTAATCAAAGTTTTGACAGATAAATTATGATTTTACTAATTAGGGGTTTTTATTTGACAATGCATAATCTATTTAATTTATGACATTGAATCTGATAAAAACATAACTAATCAATAGATTCAATTGCAGCATCATGTAAATAATAATTGAAAATCGAACTTGAAATTAAACAAACCTGTTCAGAGATAGTAGATTCAATTACATCATCAAAACCCTAATTTTAATTCGTCGGTTTGGTGTGGATTGAGATTTTGAGAAGATAAACATGGTATGGAATGTGTTTTAGGGGAATTTGAATTTGGAGATAAGGATTGTTTAGGAGAGGCAATTTTGAAATTGATAAACATCAATTGATTCCGGTTTAATTTAGAAAATTAGTTTTCAAAATCGTTGTTAGGGATTAACTTAAGAATGACTATGTGGATTGGCAGTTTGATATCACAATAATTGGGTTGGTTCAATGGTTGAGGTGATTGAGTGTGTACTTAGTGACCAGTGTTCGAATCCTGCCCGTGCTAAATTTTTTACATAATAAGTTCCACGGCTTCATGGTTGCTGACGTGTATTAGTGATGACATGGCGTTAATGGATGATTAGTAAGCATTATGATGTGGCATACATCCTTTTATATATAATGTGTGTGTGTGTGTGTATATATATATATATATATATATATATATATATATATATAGGCTTGAAAAGTTATTACAAAAATATGGAGTTATACTCCTTTTCCCAAAAGTGTTCCAGATTTGACTAGTTTTAGTAAAATGACGATATCTCACTCATCCGGAGGAGATACAACCCTATCCAGAGAACCACACACACTTAAGACATATGCCCACATCCATATTGGATTTCCTAGGTGCCTTATGACCAAAAATAATTCACAATCAACCCCACAACATGCTGTGTTACAATCTTACCGCAAAAAATCCATTTCAAAATCACCAAACCACCATTTTAATTCCTCCAAACGCCAATACAAAGCCATACCTAGTGACTTAACACTCTTTCGAACACCACAACTCATGGGTTTCCAGAACCAAACCTTTCATGACTTACTAAGTAGAGGTCGATACGAGGGAATCGAAACACAACGCCAACTTTATTCGAAAGTTCCAAAAATAGACGTTTCTAAACGACGCATTACGCGGGAATAAATTAATAACCGTTTTCTAAAACAATGAGGGTTTATGGGATGACATATAAAAGTCACACTCCCATCAACTGAAAAATTTCAAAACGATAGATTACGAAACAACATATGTGATTCAAAATCAATAAGAAGAGCGTTCAAATCCAAAACCAATTAGTACAATTTACGAGTGAGATCGAATATTAAGTCGAGTCCCGACATCAAAAGATAACAAAGTAAAGTCGCAAAAAAGTTTCGAAGATAATCATATAACAACGATGTTTTCGTCATGTATGAAAATGATTTTATCATATCACATCGAAATGTTTAAAGAAATTAAACTCTTCGCAAGAAGCGGATATCTTGTTATTATTAATCGTATACTTCATAGAACGGAGTGCCGTATGTTTATCGTTATATAGAGATATTTTATAATTATTACCTTGTCAGAGTGTCAACCACTTGTTACGCACATAATATGCAATCAAATATACCACATAAGGCTTTTAAGGATCGGGAACGATGCGCTCGCGGATATCAGACAACGGTGAAAGACTCGTGAAAATTTTCCGAAAACAGTTGTAGTCCAAGTTTTGTAAAACGACTTAGTTCACTACAACTCGTGCTCTGATACCACTCTGTAACACCCCCAAACTACGATACGCAGCAGAATACAATTATTGGGGTGCTACTTCACAATACATGCACACGAGTCCTAGTAAACGTTCAAAGATACGTTTAAAAGCACAATTTCATTTATTAGAAAGATCAGAGTTACATAGGTCCCAAAAGACAATAGATAATTCCACTGTTACAAGTCTTAATACGACTTTCCATTTCTAAAACATTGTTTTCATCAAACGACACTATTCACCGAAACATCGTCCTTGATATCGGCGTTCCGTCCCATCCAAGCCATCAATAGCAACTAACCTGAGATAAATGCTTAAAAACGTCAACAAAACGTTGAGTGAATTTATAGAGTTTACAAAAAATTTAACAGGTAAGACGCATATTTGGTTCAACAAACATATAAACACGCTCGTAAAGCCAAGTATCTATAAATATCGTTTCCAAACTTAATGAGGCCCGATGTACCAAAATTATCACATTCATCCCGTAGGACGAAATTAATGTCTGAGAAGTATGCCACTTCTCCTAATACTAACTACAAAATGTCCGTTTGACAAGGTGGTCACAACTGATTCAAACCCCGAACAGGGTTGTCAAACCCAATAGATCTATTTAATGCATTAGCGTTCACCATCAATAAGGCAACTAACGGTCACACAGTAAAAGACATATACTCAATAGTAAATGGAATCATATTTATCATCAAAACACATTTGCGTTCTCAATTTTAAAACAAGCAAGTATCCCTCGCGCGGTTTAAACCATTTAAAACATTAAAAGTGATCTTTGAACTCACCTTGATCAAAAGTCGTTGATCAACATCAATGAAGTCTAGCACGAAAATCCACAAATGCGATCACGACCTAAAATGGGAGTCGCTCGATTACTATACCGAAAAGTATATTCAACGATGCGTACATCGTATCAACAAAATCATATATGTAATATATATATGTATATATATATATGTATATATATATGTATATATATATGAGAAACCTACTTGCTCCTTAGATCCCAAAACCCCACAATATTAGGTTACGATTATTCTTTTTATTTATATTACGTATTGTGTAATCGAAAACTTTCTATATTTGGAAAGTTACCATTTTTAATAAGTCTCGTTATCCATTTATATCTATATTAGTATTTATTTATCTCGTCGAACCTTCGACGTCCAACTAGTCGTTAATTTCTATCAATGGTGTATATTACGAAAAGTTATTATTTTTATACTTTCCATTTTTAGAATCGTCCAACGGTCTCAAAATAATTACTTGCAATAGTATATTAAATGATTTTATTTTATTAATCGAAATCACCTTTGCAACGCGTTAACGTTTATTAAGTCTTCGTTGACTTTTATATTTGACTTTTTATATATAGTATATTTATTTTCTAGGTCTGACCCGACCAAAACGACCCTCTAAATCACATTTTCATGATTCGGACAAAGAAGAGAGTTTATGTAAAACGATATTCCGGACAACTTTTTAGTTTTAGCCGAGACCCGAAACTCGACAAAAAATGGCTAAAACGCCCCTACAAGAATCTGTTGTAACTTGTATTTTCAATAAAAACGCAGCAGTTTGACCATCGGTTTTGACTCGCTATTTCACATTTTCGTGACTTTGATAAAAAAGAGATTTTATGCAAAACGTCATTCCGGACAACTTTCGTGTTTTGCCGGAAGGCTAAAACGGACTCGAAAGTGCTCAAAACGCTCGTTTAAAAATCTGGACAGAATGTACATTTTGCAAATAGCTGTTAAAAGTTTATAAAATTTTAAATCTTGTTTTCGCCGTAACTTCTTCGTTATTAGGAATTACGGGACGATCCACCTATCAAAACGATCATCTAAGCAAGCTCTACATTCTTTTCCATATGAAAATTTGTTTTTATAAATTTTCTAACCTCGTTTTGCGTGCCACAGATTCTGCACGAATTTATCATCTTTAAAACTCATAAAAATCATTTTCTCAATCACCCAATATCCTCATCTAGTCTATTCGACGCAAGTATAATCGGATTTCATCACATAGATACGAAATAAATAAATGAACGAAAACGACAAACAATGATAAAGGAGAATACTCACAACAACACTTCAAGTGTTGGTTTTGGCTTCGGATGGGTCTCGGACCCGCGATAAAAAACACGAACACAAATAACCTCGGATTTCAACTAACACCAAGAACACAAACAATGTTTCTCCCCTCCTTGGTGGTTCGAACCCGCGGCAAAACAACAACACAAACCAAACAAATTTTCCCGACTAAACCAACTCGATTACAACATTAATCTAACTATTTTAAACACCTCCTTAACCCGAAAACTTATGAATCAACCCGAAAATATATTTCTTTCAAAACCAATTGCATGTATGGTTTTATTAGTGGGATATGTAGGTATCAATGTGGGGATTAATATTTTTAAGTCGGATCGGAATGCATGTTGAAAAATCAAAGGTTTCGGGTGGTGTTTATGTGGTGCCAGTCGAAGATGGTTAAAAGGGAGGAGGAGAAGATTTATTTTCTAAAAATAAATATGAGAAGTATTAGTTCTCTATATATAGGATAATAGTTTGGCATTCTGACACTATTAGTCCTTCCTTCCACTTTGCTCTTTCAAACTTAGTACAAATGGTATTTTCTTTCATTACATAATCGGCCAAAGCTAGGGATTATATTTCTGTCATACTTAATTTGATTTAAAATATTAAATAAAATATGTACATTTTAAAACACGAATCCGGCTCAAGATAAGGAACAAATGATGACATTCGTAAAAGAAATAAATTTACGGTCTTAAAAATAATAACGAGATGCGTTACAAATTTTTACGTTGCTTAAAACGTTTAACGAACACGCGGTCAAACGTCGACTCGCGAAATGTCAAAAATAAATATTTTAAATTTTCGTCCGTAATAAAACACGAAAATAATTACTTACGACAAATAAAATTTTAAATGTCGACGTTCGCTCACACGATTTTATAAAATAATAATTATGACGTTGAATTCGCGATCATCATACGCGTCGTGAAACTAGGGTTGTTACAGTGTGTCTCCCAGGGGATAGTTGAAAACGTCCTGGTAAAGATTGATAAGTTTTCTTTCACTTCCGACTTTGTAATCATCGATACAAAGGAATTAAACAGTAAAACTATCATTCTTGGTCGACCTTTTTTAGCAAACATTCGTTCTGAGATTAATATTTCCACCAGAGAAGTCTCTCTTGGGATTAAGGAAGATAGGGTAAAAATAAAAATGAAGGAACAAGAGTGTAATACGGCTGTTGGTGAACACCTTAACAAACGACCAACATCACAGGCTGAACTAAGCCATGGAGCTGTCAATAAAACCCATTGGTGTGAACCTGTTCGCCAAGAACAAGAAAAAGGATACACATTATGGGCATCATGTGACCCTTACCACGAAATATGTGATGGAGGGGGAATCCCGGACAAAAAATTGAAGCAGTACTGGAAAAGCACAAACGATAATGATCGTATAAACTTAGAATGGGAAGGATTAAGCTGTACCAATTGGGTAAGGGCACGGTACGGTAATCTGAACGATATAACTAAAGAAAGAATCCTTCAAGAATTTTGGGACAATAAGCTTGGAGAACAAATACGAGAAAATATCTTAATAGAAGAACAGGAAGATCCTGAGAAATGTAGGGAAACCAAGGAGAGAGCAATAATTGGGGCAATGGTTAACAAGTTACTTGAAGAATGGTTTTTAGAGGTTAGCAGAGATAAGGATGACTTAGAAGGAATCATTGACTACCTAAAACCTATATTATATGATGGATTCATTGATCACAATGATGAGGCTTATAAGCAAAGGAGGAACAAGTTACTAGGAATGCCCTATACAGAACCCCCACCAATTAGAAAAGAAAAAGCTGAAATAACTAAGTATAACCTAGGGGCTGGTGAGGTATTCACGAAAACTAAGACTTTGAACATAAAAGAATTTCCCAGAACAACAGCTAACATCGCCAATATAAGGGCAGAAATAATTAAGGACAGAAATAATAGTTCAGAAGATCTTTCCAATACAAAAAGGATACATTGGTGTAAACCAATTTACCAGTGGAAGGAAGACATATGCACCAAATGGGCTTCATGTAACCCCCATTTTGATGAATGTGATGGAGGAGACAACCCTAGGGAAAACAAAGAATATTGGGAAAGTAGTAACGATGATATACGAACAACTTTAGAATGGGAAAATTTAAGCTTTGACAACTGGGTAAGAGTGGCCTTTGGAAAGGTATGTAACATGACTAAAAGAAGAATTTACAAAGATTATTGGAGAAATGAGGGGCATGAAAAATTTGGAAACTATGTAACATAGAATGAGCATGAGTCTAACTTGAAGACTCGTTAATAAATAAAAGTGCTTGTCGGGAGACAACCCGTCTTTTATTTAATGAATTTCTTTTTTTCATTAGTTGGTTTGCATGTTATTACTTTGTTTTGCAGAATCCAGAAGCTAAGAGGCAATTCTCGAGACCGGCTCGACTCATACTCATTTGGCAACTTTGCTGAAATTACAGCAGTTACGACGTAACCACCACAATTACGTCATAACCACTATAGTTACGACGTAACCCATTTCAAGGTTACGTCGTAACCATTATGGTTACGCCGTAACCTCCTTCTGAAATCTTAAAAATTTAAGTTTTAAACATGTCTAAACCTTGTATACGTAAATAGACTTTGTGGGTATGTTCTCTGGAAGCCCTCACGAGACTAAACTCGTCCACTTGGGCCACCAAGTGGTTTAAAAGGCTTGTTGCATATGCTAAATGCAACCGTGATTCCTACGAAAGTGAGTTAGGTTTATATTTCCTGTACACTTCATAATTCTTGTAGAACGATTTTATGCTTTGGTTTGTTTTTGTGATCACATGGGATAAAGAGCTTGTGGGAAGACAAAGATAATCTAAAAGATTTCTGCCAAATTTCAAATCTCGAAGCAATGCTCAGGGAGTTTCTTGTCTTAATTCTACTCTTTCCTTTTTATTTCATTTCCTTAATGTACAATAGGGACATTGTACAAATCAAGTGGGGGATGGGAGTAGAATTAATACTTGACGTATGTTTTGCCTTCGATTTTCTAGTTTTCTTTGAAAATTATGCCAATTTTAAAATTTTTGACAAATTTTTCTTAAATAACTAGAATTAATCTTTGCCGAATGCACATTACCCTTTATTATACTTGGTGAGATTTAAGCCTAATAATCTGTTTCCATTATATTACTTAAAATTCCACCAAAATATTGAGTGTGCCGGTAGTATTATAGACTTTAGAACTTGGCCCGTACATCATTTCGAGACCTAATTGATTAGTAGGAATAGATATTTCAAGAAGGAAACACTTAGGAAATCACCCAAATAGCCTATATGTGTGTGTTTATCGACTTGTTACACTGACTTGTCGACCTCCCGTGATAAAACCTTTTGTTGCACTCATTATTAGTGCAAGATACCCCTAGATCACCCATGTTGAGCCAATCTATGTTTTCACCCTACTCTATATATTTTGTTACACCATTTCCCCTTAGCCTACCCTGTAGTCTTTATTTTCTTTGTGTTGAAATCTCTGGCTACTTAAATCTATGGTTCAAGGGGAATGGGAACAAGAATTATATGCATTCGTGGAAGACCAATCAGTATGATCTATAAAGACCCCATGTATCATCACTTTTGACATTGTTTATCTTAAGTGGGGGGATGTGCGTATAATATCGAATGTTGCAGGGGCAATAATTAAAAATATAAACTCCTGCAACATTTGCATATTTATCATGAAGAAAATGAGGAAAAGAGGGTGAAACAAAAAAAGCCACCCATGTGCTTAACAAAATGTAAAGATTGTGCAAAATAAAAAATAAAAATGGAGCTATTAGCCTGTTATTACACCAATACATCCCAGTAATTATGAAAAATGGAGCTAGTAGCCCATTATTACACCAAATCATCCCAATACTCGTGAAGAATGGAGCTAGTAGCCCATAATTAAAGATCAGATTTTTAGACCTAGACTCTTGGACCCATTGATGGACAGTGGCTAGTTATGACAACCTTAGATTACTTTAGACTATTTGTTTTTTGTTTTTATATTAACAACCATTAAATGTGTATCCTAACCTCTTTATCACCCTTTAAAACCATATTACCCTTGTTGCTTTCAAGAATTATTTATACCCTAATTCTAACTGGTGCAGATTTATGTACTTTCCAAGCTTATGATAGAATACATGCTATGACTGTGCAATTGAGCGATCACCCCGAAAATAAAGCACTTAGACTAGTGGAGAGCAGAGTGACTTTTTATCCCCTTTTCGTGAGGTGTTCGGCTTTGATGTTTTCTAGCATAAGAGTTTTATAAATTTATTTCTTGAAGTTATTCTCGAGAAATCTTTTTATGAAATGTTCTAACAGGTTCTACTTGAGGGCAAGCAAAAGTCAAGTGGGGGGATATTTGAAAACATCAAATATTTATTACTTTTTGGTGGCAAAATACCCCCTATATTACCTACAAATGTTTCACTAACACTCGAAAACGAGATATTTTCTATCATTTTGTAGTTTTCAGGTGAAATGCAGGAAAGTGATAAGAAACAAGGGAAAAGGACTCAAGGTGTAAATAATTGAAGAATGTTACGGCGTAACACCAAAAATGGTTACACCGTAACATAAATTAAGCAAGTACGAAGATCAAGGACAAGCCATATCTAGTTACGCCGTAAACAATAATTTGGAAGGAAACCTTACCCAAGATAGGGTTACGGAATAACACCCCTTTTGGTTACTGATTCGAGTAAAATATATATAATACCAAATAGTAATAGTATAGAGAGTATCTCGTTTTATATAAAAATTGCTTGAGGACAAACAATATTTTATCTCCCGGACGTCATATCCCGACGAAGCATAAATTGAAAATCTTGTTTTGGTTCGTGATCGCATGTTTGAATATTCAATATTTTGGATTTTGGATTCTAAATCTAAAAACGCAAAGGGAAAGCACATAAAGGCACACTAAACTAAAAATTAAGGCAATTTAAAATCTAACGACATTTAAAACCAAATTAAAACTAATTAAAAATTTAATTTAACTAACTAATTAACTAAAAATGACAAAATAAAACTCTAAAAACTCAAATTGCAAATTTCTAAACTAAAATACATTAAACTATTTTTTTTAAACACAGAAATTATTTTTTTTAATTTTTAAACTATTTAAAACTATTTTTTAAACTAAATAATACTAAAAATTAAATTAAAAATACCAAACTTAATCTTAAAATTTTGAGAAAAATTATAAAAATACTAGATGGAAATCCTAAGGTTTACAAAGAAAAATGGTTCAAAAAGCTATTCTCAATAAGTTGCTAAAAATCAAATAAGTATGTATAAGAATTAAATGGTGTAAAAGGATAATGAAAAAGACCCAAGGGCGCATTGGTTAAGACGTGTGTGTTGTGAAGGAGAAGTCACAGGTTCGAGTCCTGTGACTATCTCTTTTTTGAAAAACATTTTTTTAAACCGCTAAAGAACAAGCTAAAATAAGCTACTTTAATAAAGGGCTTTTTGCCAGAACTTATTTATAAGCTAAAAACAGACAATCAAAAGTGACAGATTTGCTTATTTAGACTTAAAGACATTTAGCTAAACTGGTTTGGATTTTTAGACTCAATAAGCAAATAGAAAACTAATAAGCTAAAAACAGACCCTAACCAGGACCTAATAAGCACTAATGACTAGGAATAAGCTAACAAAATAGGCTTAAAAGCAACCTAAAAGCCTAAAACAGTTGACTCAAAAGGAGACTTAAAGGACTTGACCACTCTTTTTAAGCTAAATTTTAAGACCTCTAAGCACTTAGAATAAGCTAAAAAGTGAAAACAGATTTAGGACTAAACTCAATCATCTCAAATAAGCTAAAGTTAAGCAAATAAGTTTAGGAAATAAGCTAAGAAAGTAAAATGAAAAGGACAGTTTACACTAACTTTGTTTTTGGCTTTTTGAAGTTTTAATGACTACGAGTAACTAAAATTTAAGACTCAAAAATGATTGACACACTAAAAACTTAAGACAGGTTAAAATTAGACCATAATAAGCTAAAACAATAAAAATGTTTCAAAGTTCAACTAAAATCTAACCACTATATGACCTGCAAATTTAGGCATCTTAAAATGAGCTCTACTTGACTGATTTTAGTCTAAAAGGCTCAATAGGCTATTCCAAAGTAACTAAATCAAAACAAATTCAGAATGAAGCAATTGAAACTGACTTTGAGTATAAAAACCACACCTCAAATACATTTTTAAAGAAAAATCAACAAATAAGGAGCTTGAGAAACAAATGAACTAGCAGACCTGGAATTTTGATGAAACAATTTACCAAACTTAGCAAAACTTAATTAAAACTTATGAATACTAGTTTAGAAACTAGTTTAGGGCTCTTGAAAACTTGATTGACCACTAACAACTAGCTGCACACAATTTCCTAAGTTACTACTGCTTAAACCAAACACCCCTTTAAAACTTTAAAACCCAATTTTAAACAAAAACATACCTTAATTCCCCATGAATTATGAAAACAGATTAAGGTCTAAAGTAAGAAAAGACAAATCAGCATCAATCTTAGAGAAATAAGCCCTAAATAATAAGCTAAGCTAATAAGCAATAGCAACTGCTATATAAGCAGTTTTAAACAAAACTTGGACAGAATCTTTTGAAAACTCAAATCAAACTAAATCTAAATTATAAACTAGATGTAATAAGCTAGAATAAACATATTAGAACAATTATAAGCTGAGAGTAAGCAGTTTTATAACAATAAAGGTAATTAAGCTTAAAAAGGTAAAAATGATCATACCTTGTCCTTTGCTCAAAACAAGGACGTAAGTTTGCTCTAAGAGCTTATCTATAAGCTCTAGCTTATAAGAATAAGCTGGTAAGACCTATAAGCCCTTCAAGGTCTGGCTTATCTTCTAAGTGAGCTGAAAACCACAAACCTTAATCAATTAACATGAAATTTAACCAGCTTGTACAAATAAGCTTTGGAAGCTTATTTGTACAAGTAAACACTGAATTGAGACTTAAACAGCTTATGAAATCTTATTATAGCTTAATATGAATTTAAGGTGAATTTTTGCATTATATTAAAAACATTAATGTAAAAGACAATTAAACTGAAAATATAACTTTTATTAATTCATAAAAACGAGTACAAAGCTGAAAAAGAAATACAAGTTTTAATGAGCTGAAAATTAAGCTATCCTAATCCTATACTACACTAGATAATTCTACTGTGTGAGATTGAGCCTCTATTTATAGGGGTGAGAGAAACTTCTAGGCTGGAGGAGCGTCTCTCGTTCTTCAATCCAAGCCCTTGATTCCAAATCTATCTGTATGAGCCCTTGGATCCCCTCCACATCTCATCAACCAATGAGATTGCTCAGGATTGCCAGGGTGGCTTAAGTAGTGTCAGACGTGTCAGGCTTGGTCTTCTAGAAGCAAAGGCGTGGGATGGAAAGATTTACCCGTACCCTGTCATTTGTTCTTGCGTAAAAATAGGTGGGGGGAAAGTGATGAATGAACAGTAAATTTTGACCAAGTGTTATATATTTTGACTTTGGATCCGGGTTATAGGTTTTTGGTTTGGGCTTTTGTTATTTTATATGGGCTTTGACAGGTTTTGGATTTGGAATTTGTTCATAAGGCTTAAGATTTTGGACTTAATATCATTCAAATGCTAATGAGCTGACCCGGCCCATTAAATGGGTTACGGGTTGGCCCATTAAAAATGAATATGACTTTGTCTTTGTTTTCTCACGCTCTTCTAATCTCGTGCTCGGTTTTATCCGTTTTGGCTTCGTTTTTGTCCATTTTTGAATATCCGTTACCTACACAATACATTTGACAAAACACACATATACAATGTATTTTTCATGTATTTTTGGTTATTTAAGCTCATTTTAATAAGGAAAAATGATATGTGATTAAACACATATCAAAAATCCCCCATACTAAGCTATTGCCGTGTCCTCACGCAATGTCATATAAACACATAGAAAACTAAAAATTTCAACCCCCTTAGACTAATTACCTCGATAAGTAGCTAAGTGTTCATCTAAGGGGATTAAGAAATTACTAGTTTAAAACGCTCCATTTTACCGTTTATATAAATATGTATACATTTATTATTATTACCATTTTCATCATTTTTTTATAATTTAAGGATTATGGAACAAGAAACACTTAAAGGATAAATTCATCGTCCTTGATTTTTCACCCGCCCCAACCAAGCTTAAAAACGAAATCATTATTAAATACAAGTTAAGATGCTAATACTACTCACAGATGCAAATTGTGTACGCATAGCTACTTTCCGCTCCCTTATTCCTAAATCCTCTAAAGATTTTATTTTTATTATTGGTGACAAATTAATTAAGTCCTTATTCATATAAAGTAAACCCGGTTTAGACCATAATTAGTTTGAAATCCTTTCCTAAAGAGACGAAATGGTAAGAATAAGGTCCACATCGCATGATTTAGTGTTTATCCTTTTTATTTCATCCGTAACAACTCAACTACGAGTCCAGAGACGGAGGCTTTATTTAGATAACCCAGAGTCGAAATTTGGCTTTATTATTATTATTATTGCAACATTGCATCATTTTAACTTGGTCTTTAAACATCTGGACACATTGGGGGTCCTTACCGACAAGAGCCGTAGTTTATTTCGATTCCGCGGTACATTTCATCGACCTTTTTGAAGTCTGCTTAGATCGGGAGCGAACGAACCTGATGCAGCTTACTTTTATCATTCTGGGTATGTTTATTCTTACTATGGGACCTTCTTTTGTAGATGCCATCATTCGGGTGCGAACCTACCAGAGACAGTATACTTGTTTTCTAGCCACAGTTTTTATATTTATTAACTATTTATTACCTCCACCTTTTAAATGACTGCAACATTGGGCGTCCTAACCGACAAGATGCAGTGGTCTTATTTCGTCTTTGGTTTATTTTATTATTATTATAGCCAAATTTCAAGTCTGTTGTCTTTTAACTACTGTAGACAACAGTGGGAGCCGTCGCGGAACGGTAGCCTTTTTCCCCACACATGACAAAAACCTCGATGTGTACCTTAATTTCACCAGAAGGAATCTCTACGAAGGGATTTAAACTAAGAATCGCAAAAACCTAAAGCAACTTTATTTATTCAACAATTATAAAATATTTATTAAGTTGGTGAGAGCAAAAAGCCACAATTAACCTCTATGAGCTGTAAAGAGATCACCATACTCCACGCTTAGCATCTAACTTATATCAGACTCTGGTCATTTTTCGTTCTTCCCAGAAATTTAAATTTTTTAATAAATAATATCGGTGAAAGCTTTGTCTATAAAATCAAAACTTGCATATTAAAGTCTATTATGGTGAAACTTCCAAATTCTTGGCTTTTTCAACGCTAGAATTTGCACGTTTTAGATGCTTCTTGTATAAAAGACTAGCAAAAGTTTAAATTTATATAGGTTAAGGGGCAAGCTAGAGCGCAACATGCTTGATCAAGTCAAAATTTATTCTTAAAAAGACAAAAATTTGTGTCAAAACACATATTTTATTTTTGAATTTTTTTATTTTGGCCTAAAATGTGTCAAAACACTTATTTTATTTTTGAATTTTTTTTAATTTTTGCATAAAATCACATATTATTGGTATTTTTTGTGGTAAAACGAGGTTACGTGAAGACAAAGCAAATGCAAGTAAGATCAAATCGAAAGATACCCACATACTAGAACTAAACATTGTCCTTAATGTTAAAAGGGTCTCTACGTAAATCTAAAGCCGTTTATTAATTATGCTAATAGATAAACGTTAATCAATAAGATCTAGGATATCGGATTCCCATATATAAGCATGCAAAGGATTGAAGCTCGAGTGAACGATGGACAAAACCACGAGCACGAGAGTCTTCATAATCCGGCCAATCCTGGACATAAAACACAAGCCACGAAACACGAGAAAGGAAGAGGCGAGCCTCCTCACGTCATACTTATTAGAAAATAGAAAAAAATAGAAAACACGAGTTGGCTCCCGAGAAGCGCTTGTTTTTGTGTGAGTCTCTAGCTTGACTCTCCCCATATCATCGTGATATTAGGGACGAAACATGTGGAAGAGAAAATTTTCATCGGACTTCCATTCAAGATGTTTAGATAAACATTGAAGCACATGAAAGTTCCACTCCGATGAGATGCCACCGGTTCTAGAGAAGAAAAATGAAAAGCGAAGATGTCGGGGTCAAAAATAGTATCCTCACTCCCGGAGGAGAGAGTAAGAGAATAATCCATAGAATAAGTAAGATAAGGAAGGAAGATTCGGATAACATATGTGAGAGAAAGATAATGGCAGTCCTCAAAGGGTAATCTCACATATGTCAGAGATAAAATTTTCTCCCAAATCCCGAGGTCGAACACTTTGACCATACTTTTTAAATCATCATTATCAAGTTCATCCTTTAAGCTTCTTGGGTCATGATCTAAAAATACCTCAGGAGGAAGATAAGGGATAGTGTCATCATTAAGCAAACTCTCAAGATAGATTATGTCTCCCTCTGAATCATGATAACCGTCCTCAATATCCGTAGAAACGTCAATATCTAGAAAAGCATCGATCTCATCAATATCGCCTCCTGGGTCGAAACACTCATCCTCATTAGCATTAGAAAGAGGTGTGACTAGTAAAGCCGACTCATCAAGGTTAGAAACATAAGAGTCCTTGTTCTCGATGTCCTCTAACACCTCTTTAAAAATAGGATTTACGTCACTAGATATGTACTCGTCATCGAAATCTAATAGAGGGTTTGAGTAAATTTTAATATTTTCTTCCGGAACGTCCTCCTCAGGAAGTGACTCGTCATCACTGGAGATAAAATCATCAATAGCATCGAAGAGAGGATTAGAGAAAGTCACGGAATTATCACGAAAAGGCAAATCACACTCACTGTCATTGTCGGACGCATCCTCGGACTCACTTGGGATTGGGACAAGGTCTTCAACACTAGACTTTATTACTTCATCCGATTCCATTTTAGGAATAGTGCGAAGATCCTCATCCCCCATGATGAGAGAGTCCTCGGGCTCCATAATCGGTAAGACGGGTGTGATTGCAATAGACGAAGGAATTTGAGAAATAATTTCATTCAAAGGAATAGTACTCTCCTCGTCATCATCGTAAATAGATTTGAAACGTTACGAAGGCTCGGCAGTATAAGTACTAAGATTAGCCGCTTGCTCTCGTTGTCGAAGCTCTTTCTCCTTTTTCTCAATTTCAATACTCATTTTATTGAAATTATCCTTAAGCTTATCAATCTTAATTTCACACTACTATCTATAATGAATATATATTCTCTCATTAAGATAATATTCAATCTGAATTTAATTAATCATACTTCGCATTTCCTCTAAATATTGCTGCTTCTGAACCTCCATATCTTGGATACTCATTTCTTAAGCAGGTGATTGATCGATGGGATACTACGAGGGTCGGTCAAAACCAAAATAGTTAGAATTATAGCTAGGATTAGGCTCAAAGTAGTTTTGATTCATCGGTTTAAAGTTCTCATGAGGACCCCCCACAGTTTTCACAACAAAGATATTGTTGTGGAAAACTCGGTAAATTTTGTGGATAATAATTATCACCAAAGTTTTGATTGTAGCACGGTTCCTACTTATAGACAAGCGGTAACCGTGGCGAACAATCAAAACCATAGTGAGAATCGTTCCCACATAACTCACACGAGTATGACTCGAACTGGGGTTATGGAGGGTGGTTGAAAATGTTTGGAGAATCATTGAGAGAGTTCGGATTTAGATCATAAACGAAGGAATTTCCAGCTCTTGAAGCGCAAAACAAACAACATCCATTTCTAAGATTATTTCCACACCACTCACAAGTACACCGTCGACAAAGTAAACCATCTAACGGACCTCCACACCCAAAGCAACCACGTTGGTTGAACGAAGACATATTGATAAAGAATTAAACGATAAAGAAGGATAAGAAAAAGAATTAAACGGATAAGAGGGTAAAGGAGAATAACATATAAAAAATAAATAATAAAATAATAATATGCAAAAAGAAAACTAAAAAATATTTTTGGAACCAAAAATCAAAGGTGCACGGTATCTCTCTAGAAAAACGCACAAAGAAGCGAAGGAGCGGGTAAGCGCGAAGCGTTTTAAGAACCTTCTCCTTTCGGGTCGAAGTTCGTAGGATCAACCCTCCTTATACCTCTCTTATAGTTTGTTAATCTAAAGGTGAGCCGGTTAAACAATTGACAACACGATTAATTTTGTTGTTTTTTAATTTTTTGGTATTTTAAATACTTTAGAAAAAGTATTTTTGGTATTTTAATAAACCAACAAAAATAAATCAAGAAAAATAAAATATTTTTGTATTTTATCCTTTTCTATAAAAGAAAATAAAAAATAATAAAGAAATGTAAAATACATATTCACAAAAAACGATAACTTCACGAGGAAGGGTCTTCAATGCACTAATCTTCAAACCTCAACGCGATAATCGTTACACACTTCCTCAACAACGGCGCCAAAAACTGATTCGAGTAAAATATATATAATATTTAATACCAAATAGTAATAGTATAGGGAGTATCCCGTTTGATATAAAAATTTCTTGAGGACAAACAATATTTTATCTCTCGGATGTCGTATCTAGACGAAGCGTGAATTAAAAATCTTGTTTCGGTTCGTGATCGCGTGCTTAAATATTCAATATTTTAGATTTTGGATTCTAAATCTAAAAATGCAAAGAAAAAGCACATAAAGGCACACTAAACTAAAAATTAAGGCAATTTAAAATCTAACAACATTTAAAACCAAATTAAAACTAATTAAAAATTTAATTTAACCAACTAATTAACTAAAAATGACAAAATAAAACTATAAAAACTCAAATTGCAAATTTCTAAACTAAAATACAATAAACTATTTTTTAAAACACATAATTTTTTTTTAATTTTTAAACTATTTAAAACTATTTTTAAACTAAATAATACTAAAAATTAAATTAAAAATACAAAACTTAATCTTAAAATTTTGAGAAAAATTATAAAAGTACTAGATGGAAATCCTAAGGTTTACAAAGAAAAACGGTTCAAAAAGCTATTCTCAATAAGCTGCTAAAAATCAAATAAGTATGTATAAGAATTAAATGGTGTAAAAGGATAATGAAAAAGACCCAAGGGCGCATTGGTTAAATCGTGTGTGTTGTGAAGGAGAGGTCACAGGTTCGAGTCATGTGACTATCTCTTTTTTGAAAAACATTTTTTTTAAACAGTTAAAGAACAAGCTAAAATAAGCTACTTTAATAAAGGGCTTTTTGCCAGAACTTATTTATAAGCTAAAAATAGACAATCAAAAGTGACAGATTTGCTTATTTAGACTTAAAGACATTTAGCTAAACTGGTTTGGATTTTTAGACTCAATAAGCAAATAGAAAACTAATAAGCTAAAAACAGACCCTAACCAGGACCTAATAAGCACTAATGACTAGGAATAAGCTAACAAAATAGGCTTAATAAAAGTACTAAAAGCCTTATAACGTTGACTTCAAAATGGATGTAGCGTTCACTCTCATACTCGCGTACGCCTCACACACCTATAGATCACTAGCTGAGTATAGGCTAAATTTTAAGACATCTAAGCACTTAGAATAAGCTAAAAAGTGAAAACAGATTTAGGACAAAACTCAATCATCTCAAATAAGCTAAAGTTAAGCAAATAAGTTTAGGAAATAAGCTATGAAAGTAAAATGAAAAGACAGTTTACACTAACTTTGTTTTTGGCTTTTTGAAGTTTTAATGACTACTAGTAACTAAAATTTAAGACTCAAAAACGATTGACACACTAAAAACTTAAGACATGTTAAAATTAGACCACAATAAGCTAAAAACAATAAAAATGTTTCAAAGTTCAACTAAAATTTGACCACTATATGACATGCAAATTCAGACATCTTAAAATGAGCTCTACTTGACTTATTTTAGTCTAAAAGGCTCAATAGGCTATTCCAAAGTAAACTAAATCAAAACAAATTCAGAATGAAGCAATTGAAAGTGACTTTGAGTATAAAAACCACACCTCAAATACATTTTTAAAGAAAAATCAACAAATAAGCATCTTGAGAAACACATGAACTGGCAGACCTGGAATTTTGATGAAACAATTTACCAAACTTAGCAAAACTTAATTAAAACCTATGAATACTAGTTTAGAAACTAGTTTAGAGCTCTTGAAAACTTGATTGACCACTAACAACTAGTTGCACACAATTTCCTAAGTTACTACTGCTTAAACCAAACACCCCTTTAAAACTTTAAAACCCAATTTTAAACAAAAACAGACCTTAATTCCCCATGAATTATGAAAAAAGATTAAGGTCTAAAGTAAGAAAAGACAAATCAGCATCAATCTTAGAGAAATAAGCCCTAAATAATAAGCTAAGCTAATAAGCAATAGCAACTGCTATATAAGCAGTTTTAAACAAAACTTGGACAGAATCATTTTAAAACTCAAATCAAACTAAATCTAAATTATAAACTAGATGTAATAAGCTAGAATAAACATATTAGAACAATAATAAGCTGAGAGTAAGCAGTTTTAAAATCAATAAAGGTAATTAAGCTTAAAAGGTAAAAATGATCATACCTTGTCCTTTGCTCAAAACAAGGACATAAGTTTGCTCTAAGAGCTTATCTACAAGCTCCAGCTTATAAGAATAAGCTGGTAAGACCTATAAGACCTTCCAGATCTAGCTTATCTTCCAAGTGAGCTCAAAACCACAAACCTTAATCAATTAACATGGAATTTAACCAGCTTGTACAAATAAGCTTTGGAAGCTTATTTGTACAAGTAAACACTGAATTGAGACTTAAACAGCTTATGAAAGCTTATTATAGCTTAATATGAATTTAAGGTGATTTTTTGCATTATAGTAAAAACAGTAATATAAAAGACAATTAAACTAAAAATATAACTTTTATTAATTCATAAAAACGAGTACAAATCTGAAAAAGAAATACAAGTTTTAATGAGCTGAAAATTAAGCTATCCTAATCTACTCATAATCCTACACTACACTAGATAATTCTACTGTGTGAGATTGAGCCTCTATTTATAGGGGTGAGAGAAGCTTCTAGGCTAGAGGAGCGTCTCTCATTCTTCAATCCAAGCCCTTGATTCCAAATCTATCCGTATGAGCCCTTGGATCCCCTCCACATCTCATCAACCAATGAGATTGCTCAGGATTGCTAGGGTGGCTTAAGTAGTGTCAGACGTGTCAGGCTTGGTCTTCTAGAAGCAAGGGCGTGGGATGGAAAGATTTACCCGTACCCTATCATTTGTTCTTGCGTAAAAACGAGTGGGGGAAAGTTATGAATGAACAGTAAATTTTGACCAAGTGTTATATATTTTGACTTTGGATCCGGGTTATATGTTTTTGGTTTGGGCTTTTGTTATTTTATATGGGCTTGGACAGGTTTTTGAATTGGATTTGGAATTTGTTCATAAGGCTTGTGATTTTGGACTTAATATCATTCAAATGCTAATGAGCTGACCCAGCCCATTAAATGTGTTACGGGTTGGCCCATTAAAAATGAATATGACTTCGTCTTCGTTTTCTCACGCTCTTCCAATCCCGTGCTCGGTTTTGTCCGTTTTGGCTTCGTTTTTGTCCATTTTTGAATATCCGTTTACTGCAAAATACATTTGACAAAACACACATATACAATGTATTTTTCATGTATTTTTGGTTATTTAAGCTCATTTTAATAAGGAAAAATGATATGTGATTAAACACATATCAGTTACGCAGTAACCATGAAGATCTACAAATATGGAAGGAAGATCACGTACCTATGGACATTATTTGAAGGTTACAGCGTAACACCATGGTTACGCCGTAACAACTGCTTAAATATGGAATTTTGTGTAAGAAGGTTACGGCGTAACACACTTATCAGTTATGCCGTAACAGGTTCGATATCAATAAATAGAGGCTTCATTCAAGCTATTCCGATATCACTTCCTCTACAGCCAATTAGAGAGGCGACAAAGGCTTCTAACCTTCAAAGAATTCCACTTGGAGTCCAAGGGAGATCACACCTTATTTACTTTTTATATTTAATCATTTAAATACGAATACTGTAAGAATTATGAGCTTTCAATCTATGATTACTTCTATTTCTTGCTGTGTTTCCGTTACCATAAGCGGGTAAGCACTTAAAGTGTTGGCCTAGTTATGTAATTATTGTTGTTATGATGTTTGTTTCTTGTTAGATTATGGTTTTATTAGATATTCCTTGACTATCGTGTAACCCTGGGTTTTGGTAGTACGGGTAGTTTGGACTTGGCTTGCCCCATTATTAGATTATCTAGTCAATATGGGATCCATCGGGTACTAGGGAGGATCACTAACTCCTTACCTAGTGTAGGAACTAACTGGTCACTACGCTTATCACTCAATATACTTAAAAAGTACAGGAACTCTTTCAGAGATGGTTAATAATCTGTATAGGTTATTAGATCAGTTTTGGGAATAGTTCGGATTAATCACTACAACCTGGATATCTTACCTCCTATACGATTTGGACTGAGTCAGAATCGCGGGAAGTATAGGATAGACTATATATGCATATTCAAGTCTATCGACCTTAGAAACCACTAATGAAACCATAGTTTAATATTGCACAGGAAAACATTTTTATAACAGTAGTAATGAAGTAACTAGGTTAGCATGTTTTCTCTCTTGATATCTTTAACTCTTTTAAATTCCAGTTATTTATTTTATTGTTATTTACTTCAAATCAACTCAAAAACCATTTTCAAAACGTGACATTTCAAATTAAAACTAATTACAACTTAGCTCTTGGGACGACCTCGGATTTACCATTCTATACTACCCACGATCGGGTTCTCTGCCTGTTAGTGTGTTGTCAGGTAGATCAAGTTTTATAAATGTAAACTTGGTAAAAATATATTTTAAAATAAAATACGCATCAATACGTTTATTTTTATCATAGAATGTTTTTACATTTTGTCATCTTCAAAACGTAGAGAAGTCGAAATATGTATGTTATCCTAAATAATCTAATCCATAACACAACTAATAATCCATACCAATAAGCAAATAAGAGATGAAAATAAGTAGAAGAGAAAAGAGAAAAATGAAAGAGAGAATATTATATTAGGAAGGAAGAGAGGAGTGGTGGATGATTACACACACATACAATGAAGCAAATGTGACTAACACCATTTCCATGTATGGAGAGGGTCTTATTTATACCCCTTGCCTACATATTGGCATATAGGCTTTCTAACATGGGTCGGGCTTGGCTTGTCTTGGGCTTTGAGATCAAAACACGAACAATATTAGCTTAAAGTCCTAGCCAGTTAATCCCGACTAGCCTATTACTTAACAAGACTAATTACGACTAAGACGACCGATAACGTTCTTGTTTGACTTATATAAAAATAAGGCTAACAATCTCCCCCAATGTTGAGGTCTTCTTTGATCTCCCTAATGTTGACGTTCTTGATGGAGGTTATCTTGATTTGGCTTTGTCTTCCCATTGTTGAAGATTTGATTTGACTTTTGAACTTTGCCTTCTTTGGTCTCGGCCTTGTCTTTTTTTGTTTATAATGGCTTTGTTCATTCATGCTTAAGACGACCGATAACATTCTTTCGGTGTCATTTATGTGATCTTGATCTTGAGCCTTCATCTTTTGACTTTGAGTTCTTGAGATCTTTCATCTTGCATCATCTCCTTGACTTGAATCATCTTGATTTGACTTTCTTGATCAACTTGCGCTCTTGACCACATGGTCATACTGATTTCATTCTTGTTTGACTTATATAATAATAAGGCTAACAATCTTCCTCAATAGACTATTCTTTATTTGACTTTGAAGGTCTTTGATGATGAGGAAGTTTAGTATCAACAATCTTGATGCTGAATGATTGACTTTGAAAGCATAAGTATGAGCATGTGTCAATGAATCTGACTTTGCTGGTACAAGGTTGCAACACCGACATATAAATCTGCATTTAAAAGGTTAGTGATAAACAACAAATATGGACGGAAGTGTCTTTTTTGCTTCATCGAATACGGTTGTAATAACCACGGTTTCCCGTTAATCAGTATAAATACTGCCTGCGCTCAGATAGAATTCATATGAATCTTCTTGATAGGGTTTCGCAGCTGTATTAGCCGTTCTCGTTACCGGAGCACCTCAAACACGGTAAGAGTGAATAAGATAGTTACTATCTTTTTGATTAAGTTGTCAATTCATATACTAGACCAAATCGATATCCAGTTGGCACAAGCTTCATTATATAGAATCTTGCAAGTCACCTACCGCAGAGCTATTTGAGGTTGACTCTGGAAGGATTTCCATTCGTCACTGTGAATACTAAAGAGTATCACTCTAAATGTTCGGCAAGATCTCAAGGATAATGCGTAGGACTCTTTGATACCAAATGTTGTTTAAGGGTGAACAACAAAACAAGTGTTATACATGGATTGTGTCCTAATGAGATTTATAATGATGATCTCTTCTCGCTCTAGACTCGATTTATGCACTTTGGTTTTAGTACTTAGAGGCTGGAGCTGACTGCCACCTATTCAATATCAACAATCTCGAAGTGAGATGTCGATAGATAACGTGTGTATCTTCGTGACAAATGAGACAAGTCTCTTTTGAGAGAAACTCGAATGGCCGGGAAAGGTTGTAAATTGCATCACTGGGTCCATGATGTCTGTCTTCAATACCAACAATCATCTTTGTGATTTTGATAGATTATGTATTGACTCGGTTTCTGCCTAAGTTGTGTGGAGGGCTTCTTTCTTTTCACCCTTTATCTATAAATTTCTTTTTAATTCTTCAACCTCTTCAATGCTTACCAAGACATCATCACTAACACCTTGTTATGATTGTTCCAGTGTTAGCTCAACCTTAGTCGGCATTTTTCCCTTATCTTCATTCATCTCCAATCATACCTAAGGACTTCTAATCTAACTGTGGATTGTCCTTGGGTAGATCCCTCTGGTTCTGATTGGATCATTAGGACTTATACCTAACCTTAACCACCTTATGACTTCATCGACGTCGTGAGTTAATTGGTTGTTGGTATAGAGATTGAACCATAAAACATTTGATGCAGACATTTTGAAATACTCCCCCTACACATGTGCTTCGAGATTTGAAATTATTTTGCACATGAAGGAAAGAGTTGCACTTTAAGTCTTAAAGATCACATTCTTTTATATTACATTTTAATCACATTTTCTCCTCTTATTTAAAATAATGAATCTCTTAGTATTTGAAATACCAATTGATTAAAATTTATGACATAGAAAATTCCATGGGGAGAATAATTATACCACGATATTGCATGAATTCATTTTTCTGATAGCTCCCCTTCAACACGGTATGTGGGATACCACTAATTTTTTAAAACTTGACATTACAAAGAAAAAATGATATGACACCACAAATATGTTGAAGACGGAGTGAGATGCCTTAGTGAACAATGTATATTATTAATTGACATTATAATTTCCACATTTTAATTTCATAAAATGTTTTTGGATACATAAAATTGACATTTATGAGATGTACTCACAATACATTAAAAGGCTTTATTTTAAAAGCTCCCCCTTAAAAATTGATTCACTTGTTAAGATGACATTTTTGAGCCTTATTTTACCAATTGTACCACTTATAAACATTAAATATTGTACCAATTGTTAAAGATCTTGAGGAAGAGAGTGTTGAACACACAATTTTGAAATATACCACTTGTTATGCAAATGATTTGACATTTAAAGTTTTCTTGAAAAATAGTGTTCAACGATTTTGAAAAACCACATGATAGAAGACTTCTCTTTTATTTTTCGAGCAAGCGCACTAAAACGTACACTTCCCTAACATTTAAGTCTGGGTTACAGTCTGAAATGATTGTAAGCCATTGTCATGAGCACAAAAATTTTAAATGTTTTGAATATTAGCCCAAGACCCGAGAAAGTTGACTTTCTCGTTAACAGGAAAAGTTATCTTAAAAGATACACTTTCCTTACATTGAGGTCCGAGTTATGCACTAAAATGTACATAAGTCATATAGAAAATTTAGAAATGACATGTTTTGAAACGTTTGAACTCTTGCTCGAACTTCATTTACACACCCGTGTCAATGTTAATCGCCATTTCTAGGTATGTAAATGTTATCGATTCTAAGAGACATGTCGAGAAGATCCTTTTTGGTATTTTAGAAATTTTCTGATTATATATTTTGTTTTTCTAGATTTTATATTTTTGTATTTTTTTATAGGTTTTATATTTTTGTATTTTGTTTTTCAAAAATATTTATAAATCAAAATAAAGTGAAAAATAAAAATATTTACAAATCGGTGTTTGATGTATATTAAGCAGATTCGTTTGCCAAAACCTCCAGTTCTTCTGGAGTCAAACATCTCATACCGAGTCATCTGATGAGATACTTAAACCTATCTTCGGGTAAGGCTTTAGTAAATAGGTCAGCTAACTGGTATTTAGTTCCGACAAAGAATAATTCAACAATACCCTTTTCAACATGTTCCTTTATGAAGTGATATCTGACATCGATGTGCTTGGTACAGGAATGCTGGACTAGATTGCATGAGATGGTTATGGCTGCCTTTGAATCACAATACATAGGTATTTTGTCAAAGTGAAATCCATAATCTGTGAGCTGAGTTCGCATCCATAGAATTTGAGCACAGCACGCAGATAGAGACACATACTCGGCTTCTGCTGAAGACATTGAAGTGCAGTCCTACTTCTTTGATGACCAGCTGACTAACTTATCACCACCTAGAAATTGTATGCTACCAGGTGTGCTCTTACGTGAATCGAGACAACTCGCGTAATCTGAATTTGAAAAAGTAGTTAGTTCGAAACTGGTGTCCTTCAGATACCATAGTCCCATATTAATGGTATTCTTAAGGTACCGAAAGATCCATTTAACCTCCCAGAGGTGCTTTTCAGTTGGTCTCGCTTGATAACGAGCACAATAACATGTTGCATGTACAATATCCGGTCTACTTGTTGTTAAGTACATGAGTGCCCCGACTATGCTATGATATTTTATTTGGTCAACAGGAGTTCCACTCAAGTCAGCATCTAGGGGTTTAGTAGCCATTGGAGTACCAACGTTATCACATGAGGTCATACCATGCTTTTTAAGTATCTCTTGAGCATACTTAGCTTGGTTTATAAAGATACCATGTGGGGATTGGTGAATCTAAATTCTTAGAAAGAATTTTAGCTCCCCCATCATAGACATTTCAAATTTGTTGTGCATTAGTTTTTCAAACTTTTTGGAAAGTTTTGGGTTCGTAAAACCAAAATTAATATCATCAACGTAAATTTGCACAAGCAATATATCTTCCCTTTTTTTAGTAATGAGCAGAGTTGGATCAATAGAACCTTTGGAGAATCCTTTGGATACCAGGAAGTTGGATAGTTCATCATACCACGCCCTTGGAGATTGTTTGAGTCCATATAATGCTTTCTTGAGATGGTAGACTTTGTCAGGATGATGTGGATCTACAAATCCGTCTGGCTGATTGATGTACACTTCTTCCTTCAGAGGTCCGTTAAGAATAGTCGTCTTTACGTCCATCTGATAGATAAGAAATGACTTCTGTGCAGCATATGCTATGAATAGCCTAACTGCTTCTAACCGATCAGTTAGAGAAAATTGCCTTTCGGAGTCGATTCCTTCCTGTTGGCGGTGTCCTTTAGCTACAAGACGAACTTTGTTACGAATTACAGTATTCTTCTCATCACGTTTGTTTTTCCAGAGCCACTTCATGTTAATGACATTTTTACAAAGTGGTCTGTCGAATAATTCCCATACATCTAATCGATCAAACTCGTAAAGTTCTTCCTGCATCGCTTCAATCCATGCAGAATCAACCATGGCTTCTTTGATGTTCTTTGGTTCGGTTCGACTCACGGTGAGTGCGAACATATACATCTCGCCATCTGTTTCTAGCTGACGTCTTATTCTAATTGATTGAGAAGGATTTCTAATAACTTGTTCGAACAGATGATCTTTTGTCCAATGATGTTTAGAAGGATGTTTTTGATAGAATGTATGCATGTTTGACGAGTCAATATATCGAGAAGATATCTCCCCTCGTTCTTGTACCAGTGTATTAAAGATGTTGATAAATTCGTCTTCTTAAACTTGTTCATTTTCTTTTTTAGTGTTAGGATATTATTTCATCACCACAAGATACTAAAATAAAATTAAAATCTTAGAGAGAGAAAAAAAAATGGTGACTTCTATTATGAGAAAATGAGAAGTAGCACCCTTCCTAACATTCTAGGAAAGGGTATTTATACTTAAATGAAGATAAGACCCTAAATGGGTCATTTGGATTTATCTTGGGCCAAACTTAATACAAATGGGCTTTAAGCCCGACACCTACGCCCAAATAGCTTAAAAGACATTCTTGAAAACCACGTTTTCTTATACAAGGCTTGGGAATAATAATGACCATTACTTTACATAAAAACATGGCTAACAATCTCCCCCTAAGGGGTGGTCATTGAATTGTGGATCACTTCTTGTGACGTCTTGAGTCTTGGAGCCTTGTGTTCTTGGGAATTCATTTGAAGATCCTTTTGCATACTTGTGATCTTGGATCTTGATCTTTAACTTGATATCTTTTGACAAAGTTCTTATATCACGGTCTTTGGCCTTGTTTTGTCTTGACTACTGAGATCTCTAAATCTTTATCCTTGAATCTTTATGCCGCCTTGCGATCTTGTGTCTGCACCCTCATGCTCGTGGTCTTGAAAGCTTGCTAACAATCTCCCTCAACATTTTCTTTGACATGATTGCTTGTACCACATAATAGAAGGAGTATTACTTGATCCACTTGTAAGATATATCTTTGTTTTTGCCTGGAAATCTTGTCAATAATGTTCTATGAGGAAGTGTTTGTACATTAGAGATTGCGAAAGACTTTGACACATGTACTTGAGCTTTCATCATGTATTTATCTTTGTCGATTGAGCATGAGGTGGTGAATCTTGACTCAGCTGGAATGAGGATGTAACGCCGTCACTTATACCTAAAAATTTATGTTAGTGGTAAACAGAAGATATAGACGAATATGGCTTTATCATTCGTCATAGTTTGGTTACATTAACCTCCGGTTTTGTGAGGACTGTTTTATAGTATATAATACTGTACCTATGATCAGGTAGATTCAATTTGAGAAGAATCTACTTGACAGGGTTTCCAGCTCGAAGTATTAGATCATTTAATGCATATGCATTAGTTTCATCGTACTTGCTTGTTCTTATTACCGGAGCGTCTCAAAACAGACAACACGATAAGAGTGAATCAGATAGTTACTTTCTTTCTGATTGAGTCATCATTTCATATAATGGACCAAAATCGATATCCAGTTGACACAAGCTTAATTTATTTAGAACCTCGCAAGTCACCTACAGCAGAGCGGTTTGATGTTGACTCTTGAAGGATTTCCATTCATCACTGTGAATACTAAAGAGTATCACTCTGAATGTTCTGGCAATTATCGCAAGGATAATGCGTAGGACTCTTTGATACCAAATGTTGTATAATGATGTATGACATTTTGTATATTGTAATTTGTGTCCTAGTGAGATTTTCAATTTAAATGGATCTAGGCTCTATAAGTGCACATTTGTTATTTGGTAATCGAAGGCTGGAGCGGACTCCTACCTTTTCAATATCAGTGATCTCAGTATAAGAAAATCAATAGAAGCTTGTTGATCTCCGTGAGAAATGAAACAAACTTCTTTTGAGAGAAGCCTGAGTAGCTGAAATGGGTTGTGCTTTGCATCATTGGGTCCATGATGACTTGTTCTTCAATACTAGAATCATCATTGTGATTACCGATAGATTATACATTGACCCGGTTTTGGCCTAAAGTTGTATGAAGGGCTTTTTTCTTTACACCCTTTATCCTTACATTTCTTTTTAATTCTTTAACCCCTTCAATGTTAAACCAACGCGTCCTCATTATTACCTTGTTGGGATTGTTTCGGTGATAACTCATGCCTTGGATAACATTATTCCCGATCTCACTTTACTCCTTTTTTCAATCATACCTAGGACTTCTACTCTATCTATTAGAGCGTTCCTGGGTAGATCCCTCCGGTTTTGGCTGGATCATGAAACGAAGATACCTAACTTTAACCGCCTTATAACTCCTTGAGAAACAACAGTTAGTCGGTCTTTGGGTATTGCCATGAAGATCCATAAAACCATTTGAAAAATCAATCAACGTATCTGAGAAATCATTTAAGACACATTGAGAGTTTCCATAGTTACCAAAAATCCCCCCTTACACATATGCACCATATTATGAAAGAGTTTTGCACATGCAAGGTTTGGGAACGCACTTATAGATTGAAGAACGTATCTATATTAAGCTTTATTGATCACTTTTTAATCACTATTCTCCCCCTCAAAAATTGCATATGTGGTGACAACTTTTGAAATATTAGTGAATTAAAACAAGTTAATGCCCGTTAATTCACATGAGTTTAACTAAGTCCTGGGAGAACGAAAGAGCATGCAGAATGAATCTTATTCTTATACTCCCCCTCAATAAAAGATTAGAGTGAAAACTTGGAGTGGGAGTTTGTTGAGCACATAATTTTGAAAGATTTTGAAATTTCTTTTTGATGAAAATATCTTGAAAATTTGTGCTCAACAGGAAAATAATTTTTAATTTTTCTGATTAATTATCATTTCCTTGGTGCTTCTCTAGAGCATTTAAAACATAGAATGTTTATATGATAATGCTCAAGACCGAGAAGATGTGAACTTCCCGTTGTTTATGATAAATGTACATAAATGAACATTTTCCTTTCTTTGGAGTCCGAGTCCTAAGCTGACATTTACTTAGAAGTCGTAGAAGAAAATTTTGAAGAGACATGTTTTGAAAGCTTTTTGAAACTCTCGCTCGAACTTCATTTATACACCTGTGTCAATATTAATCAACATTTCTCGGTGCGTAAATGTTATCGATTTACAAGAGACATGTCGGAGAAGATTATTTTTGGTATTTTTGATTTTTTTTTGATTTTGTATTTTGCTTTTATAGGTTTTATATATTTATATATTTCTTTTTTTGATAAATAAATAAAATGAATTACTGTGATTTTGCAAGACGTTCGAGCTCCTATGGAGTCAAACTGCGCATACTAAGGCGGCGAACCAAGTAATTAAACCTATCCGCTGGAAGGGCTTTGGTAAAGAGGTCGGCCAATTGGTAATCAGTCTTGACAAAATACAGTTCAATCGTACCCTTTTCCATGTGCTCCTTTATGAAATGGTAGCGGACAGCGATGTGTTTGGTTCTTGAGTGTTGGACCGTGTTGCAGGATAGGGCCATGGCGGATTTCGAATCACAATAGATAGGAATCTTATTGAAATGAAAGCCATAATCCGTTAAATGTATAACACCTTAAAATCTTAATTAACATTTAATTATTATTTTAATATTTCAATAATAATACATGTACAAATATAATAAAATAAATATTCCTATAGTGATATGAATATATGGAAATGAATAAGAATATTATAAAAATAAAAATGAATCACCATTTACATGTCTTACTAACATGCTCATATTGCTTCCTAGTTGTGCTTCTAGGTTTCTGGTTAGTAAATTCTGAGGCAAGTGTTTTCTTAAGAGGTGTTGCAACAGATTGGTTCACAATTCGCTTGGGTTCCCTAGTACTAATAGGTACAACAATTGGTTGTTTAGTCCTAGTATTCACGTCATTAATATAATGAAGAACATACATATCATGATTATCATTCAGCACACATTTTCCACAAGTAATACAGACAAAGTTTACATTCGAGGTCATAGCATTCAAACTGTCATTACACGCAGTTATAGACGTTTTATTATTGGAAAACTTAAAATTCCTACGGTGGTCTTCTACTTGTTGCTTCTTCCCTTGACTATTGTTATGCATGACTCTATCTTCCAATTGATTACTCTTAAGCTGTGGTCTGCTAATACTAGTAGTGGGAATTACTCCTCTAGAGAAAGATATGCAGTTGTTAGTTTTCTTAATGTCTTGAGGCAACTGTGGTGTTCTAGTTTGCTTAGGCTTTGTGTGCACTTTATACAATCCGGGTGCAATCACATTTGTGTTCTTTAAAATTGACTTCACATTCTGAGGAAAAATCTGTGCAGTGACTGGATTTGAAAAATCATTGGACACCTTATTTGTGGTAACCGACTTTGACTTTGAAAAATCTTTCTTTGTAAGAGAATCTGAAAAAGTAGATGGTTTACCTAAAACTGATTGTCTTTGACTTTTAAAAGCATTCAGTTGTCGAATAACCGATGGTTTTTCAAACTTAGTTTCCACAGATTTTCCTTTCATCTTTTCAATGAGTTTCTTTAACTCACTTATTGCAATGTCTTTGTCTTGTAATTGAGCTTTCAGATCTTGAATTTCAAAATATTTGATATTTAATTCTTGAAATAAATTTGATTCTTTTTGTTTCCAAACTTTGTCATTATTAAGTTGTTCCTGACTTTGCTATAAAGCGAGTTCAAGATTAATCGCATGTTGCTGAAGTGCTTCAAAACTTTTTGACGTTGTATTTCTTTTCAAAATCTCATTTTCAAGACGTTCACATTTGACTACTTGGTCCACATAATCACATTTTAAGTCAGTGAATTCATCAAGGGTTGTATATACACCAAGTATAGCATTCATGTGATCAACATAATAATATTCCCTAGAAAGTCGGTCGATTTCATTCAAAAACTGTGTTTTTTGAGTTTCCAGTTGAGATTTGACAGAGTCTACTTCTTGTTCAAGAGAATTAAAGTATCTCAAATCATCAACTATTTCCTCTTTCAAACACAAGTGAAATTTTTCTAAATCAGCATTGATTTTTTGAATTTGGGGACAAAAATTTCCTTCGATTGTATTTTGAACGAATGGATTTATATGACCAAAATATATCCTTTTATCTATTGTTTGATTGCAACATTCCACTCCATTAAAAATCGTGTCAACACTACTTTTAATTTTGAAAAGTTCTTTAGAGCTTTTACACTTTTGATCCCACGGAATGGATTCTTCCATTCGTTTTCTAACTAAGATGTTTGTTTATTAAAAGACACTTTTGTATTTCCATTTTTTACAGGTGTATGACTAATTTTTGATCTTTCTGAGAAATATCTTTGTTCAGGCGACTTTTCACGTTGTGGAACGAACAAATCATAAAAATTATTCAAGTTTTTATAATCAAAAGGTTTGATTAAATCACTTAATTTTGATCAACTTTCTTGGGCAAGACAAATCGTTTCGTCAGATTCAGGAGCTAACATTAAAGCAAGATTATCATTATAGAAACCTATATCATACAGACGAGGATTCGCTCTTTGAGCTTTCTTGAGGAACTCGGGTTTAACAAAACTCATTTTACAATTACGATTAAGCATATTCATTGTTTGAACTGATTGACCGATTTTATATACAATATCATCCAAAACCTTGACTTTGTTTTCTAAAGCAATGACCTTTCAAATTCTTTGTCTTCATGAGTTTTGTAAAACGTATTCTGAGCCTCTTTTTTATGACATTATGGAGATGGTTTCTTGATGTGCAAAAATCTCTTTTTTCATTTCTAAAATCGTTTGATTTAAATCATTTATCTTTCGAGTGTGTTCATTAAGTGACTTTTGAGAATCCATTTTGTATGACATTAAATCTCCTTTAGCTTTTGCACAATCAATTTCCACCTTTGAAGTATAATTCACATCATGATATCTACCAAGTTCAGCTTGGAACTTCTTAATGTCTTTAAACATCAATTGATTTGTCTTTGACAGTTCATTGTTTGCTTCTTTGAAATGGTTATTTGATGATTCTAAACTTTTATTTTTGGTTTTGAAATTCTCAATTTCACCTTTCAATTTATCAACTAAAGTCTTGTTTGATGATTCTAAAAATTTATTACAGTTTTTGCTGTCATGAATTTCGCATTTTAGTTTTTCAATTAAAGAAGCAAGCAAGTCACGTTCTTTAGCAAGATCATCATCATCTTGTACCTTTTTCAATGGCTCAGTATCAAAGATGGGTCCTGAATTGTCAAGCCAGCATATTGGTGTTAACCTCTTGAATCTGTACCATGTACAGATAATGTGCTTTCAATTCTTTATCTTTAGGTTCATCATCAGTGTCATCCCTCCAATCAGCTTGTTCAGCACTCAATTGGATTCCAGCTTCCTCTTGCTTACACAATAACATCTTCTCCTTGTGATAAGCTGCATCCTTTGCCTGCTTCAGTTTCTGACATTCCCTTTCTACATACCCATATTCCTTGCAATTATAACACTTAATCCCAGACTGCTGCACCACCTGTGTACCTACATTCTCCTTAGCCCCAGCAACATTAACTACCCTCTGATTATCATACCCAGATCCTCTGTTGATTCTTAAAGTATTATCCTGATGTGCTCTACTGGTGTTTGATGAATTTCTAAGGTTGTTGTTGGTAGGTTTGTAGAGTTTCTTGAATGATAGAGAAATTAAAGCCATGAGTTTATCAATCTCCTTTTCCTTTGACATTTCATCATCTTTAGCAACCATAGTAGGTTCTTAATCAAAAGTGAGTGGTAGAGAGTTTACAATTGCTTTACCTCTATTTTTGGTAGCAGCTTGTTGTGTTAGCTTATCACTTCACACACATAATACACGAAATCACAAAGAAAACTAGAGAGAGAGAGAGAGAAGAGTTTAGAGAGAGAAATAACAAAAATAAATGGCTACACATTAAAGAATGTAAAAACGAGCAACACCCTCTCTACATAAGGAGAGGGCTTTATATAGTAATGTATTTGGGCCAGCCTTAGGTTTAAGTGGGCTTCCAAGGCCGGGCTTGATATCTAATGGGCTTTAAAGCCTGTAACTAGGCCCAATTAGCTTATAGAATTCCCGAGATCATTAGCTAGACTAGTACAAGGTTCGGGAATATTAATGACCATCACTTTCTATAAAACTAGGTCTAACAGTCTCCCCCTAAAGGGTGGTCATTGCACATAAGGCTTCACTTCTTGTGACGTCTTGAGTCTTGGAACCTTGTAGTCATAGGAATTCTTTTGAAGTTCCTTTTGCATGCTTGTGATCATGGATCTTGATCTTTAACTTGATATTCTTTGACAAAATACTAAATTCGTGGTCTTTGGCCTTGATTGTCTGACTACTCGAGATCTCTAAATCTTTATCCTTGAATCTTTATGCCGCCTTGCGATCTTGTGTCTCCACCCTCATGCTCAAGGTCTTGAAAGCTTGCTAACAATCTCCCTTAACATTTTATTTAACGTGATTACTTGTACCATATCATGGAAGGAGTAGTACTTGATCCACTTATGAGATATATCTTTGTTATTGTCCGACAATCTTGTCAAAAATGTTCTTTTGAGGAAGTGCTTGTACATCAGAGACCGCGAAAGACTTTGACACATGTGCTTGAGCTTTCATCATGTATTTATCTTTGTCGATTGAGCATGAGGTCTTGAATCTTGACTCGACATGGACTAGAAGCTGCTACCGTCGGGAAACCTGCAAGTATAGGTTAGTGATAAACATACATGGACGAAAGTGTCTTTGTCACTTCGTCGAATACGGTTATAATAACCACGGTTCCCCGTTAATCAGTATAAATACTGCCTGTGATCAGGTAGAATTCAAAAGAATCTCCTTGACAGGGTTTCGCAGCTGCACTAGTCGTTCTCATTACCAGAGCGTCTCAAAGCAGACAACACGGTAAGAGTGAATCAGATAGTTACTATCTTTCTGATTGAGTCGTCAATTCATATACTGGACCAAAATCGATATCCAGTTGACACAAGCTTGATTCATATAGAATCTCGCAAGCCACCTACCGCAGAGCTGTTTGATGTTGACTCTGGAAGGATTTCCATCGTCACTGTGAATACTAAAGAGTATCACTCTGATGTTCTGGCAATTATCACAAGGATAATGCGTAGGACTCTTGATAACAGCTTGTGAACTTGATGATGTTCAACAAGTGTTTGTCATGGAATGTGTCCTAATGAGATTTTTGATAGATCTCGATGGCTCTAGACTCTATAAGTGCACATTTTTTATTTGGTAATCAGAGGCTGGAATGGACTGCCACCTTTCAATATCTATGATCTCGGAGTAAGAAAGTCGATAGAAACATGTTGATCTCCGTAAGAAATTAAACAAGTATCTTTTAAGAGAACTTGAGTGGCTAGAGAGGGTTGTGCATTGCATTACTGGGTCCATGACGTCTTGTCTTCAATATCATAATTATCTTTGTGATTACCGATAGATTATGTATCGATCCGGTTTTTGCCTAAGGTTGTATAGAGGGCTTCTTTCTTTACACCATTTATCCAACCTCCTATGTATAATCAATGGTGTCCTTTTCCTCCATTTCCATACATAAGACAACCAAACGGTGTGTATAACTCTACGGACACAATTGCGATATTGAGACCAAAAAAAAAAAAAAAAAAAAAAAACAAAAATATGCTTGTGTTGGCATTTTTGTATCCTAGGTAGTCAAAAGGTGAACTTGACCGGATTGTAACAAAAAAAAAATGGATCTCAACGATAGCGGTTTTTGTACTAGGCATATGACGGGAAACAAAGATCTCTTCTCATCCTATAAACCTTTTGATAGAGGTAACGTGTTGTTTGGTAGTAACACTAAAAGCAAGATCATCGGCAAAGGTACATTTTCTAATAACTCTCTCACCATCAATAATGTTATTCACGTAGAAAATCTTAGTTTTAATCTTCTTAGCATAGGTCAAAAAATTTTGACTTATAAAGTGCAATGTACTTTTTAGTGAAACCTTGGTAGCAAATAATTATAATAACGGCTAGCCTTAGGAAAAAGGAATTAGGAAAATATGGCCTTTTACATATGAAAATAGGGAAACTCTCCAAAAGACGCCCTTTGTCTAACTTCTATAGATGATACTTCGACTTTATGGCATCGAAGACTTGGGTCACGCCAATATCGACTTGATTTCAATCGCATATCATCTAAAAACTTGTTAGAAACTTACTGATTCCCACTAGTTTATCATTACACAACAATAATCCTATACAAGATGCTAGATAATAGAAGAAATCTTATAGAGAGAAAATGTTAGATGAGGAAACAAAGTATGGATATTAGATTAGAGAAAAATGGGAGGTACAAGGATAGAAAAATGTAACCAACACCCTTCACCAAGTGTGGTGAAGGGATATTTATACCTTAGCCTTCTAGTGGCTTATGCTTTTTCAACGGCCCGGGCTTGGCTAATACTTGGCTTTGACTTAACATGGGACATCAATTAGATTACAAACCAAGCCCGTGATACCCGAGCTAGCTATTACAAACAACGACCTATTAGACTTTAATGAGGACGATAACCATCTTGTTGACTTGAATATAATTAGGCTAACAATCTCCCCCAATGTTGAGGTCTCATTTCTTCAAACTTCTTTGTATCACGATGACATTGAAGAGATATGACGTTTAATGTTATGCTTTGCCTTGTTATGGCTTTGTTCATCCATGCTTTGTGATCTTATTTTGAGCCTTTATCTTTGACTTTAAATTTTGAGATCGTTATCTTACATCATTCCTTGACTTGAATTCATCATGATTGAACTCCTTGATCACTTGTGCTTTGACCAACATGCTCATACTTGTTACATTCTTGTTTGACATATGAGTTATAAGTTGTCAATCTCCCCAATGATGGTTCTTTTATTTGACTTGAGCACTTTGATGGGGGGAAGGTGAATCAACTATCTTGACTCTTAAATTATTGATTTAAAGCTTGAGTTGAGCAATGTGGTTTATGAATCCGGAATTAGCTGGAACGGAGGCTGCAACACCGTCATCTAATCCTGGACAATAAGACAGTTAGCAATAAAAGATGAATTTGGCTTTGTCATTCATCTTGGAGTTCGGGGTTGTCATTAACATCCAGTTTCACCGTTTTATAGTATAAATACTATTACATGTGATCATGTAGATTCATATAATCTCCCTTGACAGGGTTTACAGCTTCAAAAGGTGGATCTCTCTAACATATATGTATATTGTATTCACCATGCTTGCTAGTTTCACATTACCGGAAGTCTCAAAGCAGACACACGTAGGAGTGAAATCAGATAGGTTTTTTTTTTTTACTATCTTTCTGATTAAGTCTTTTTGTCAATTCATTTACTGGAACCAATAATTGAATATCCAGTCTAATCTACAAGGTTGATTCATATAGAATCTTGGCAAGTACCTAACCAAGAGTTGTTTGATGTTGGACTTCAAGCAGGATTTCCATCTCCTCACTGTGAGTACTTAAGTATCACTCAAGATGTTATGGCAAGATCTCAAGGAATATTGCGTAGGACTCTCTTTGTTACAACCTGTGAACTTTGTGGTGTCCACAAGTGTATGTTTGACATTTGTGTCCTAATGTGGATTTATACTATGATCTTTTCTGGCTCTAGACTCGATTTGTGCACGTTTGGTTTTGTAATCGGAGGCTGGGGCCAAACTGCCACCTATTCATTATCAACAATTCTCGGAGTGGAGATGTAATAGAATTTTTAACGTGGTATCTCCGTGACAAATGAGACAAGTTTCTTTTGAGAGAATCCGATGGTTGGGTAAGGGTTTATGCATTGCATCACTGGGTCCCATGATGTCGGCTTTAATTAAACACATCATCTTTTGTGATTTGATAGTTTATGTTTTGCCAGGTTTTCTGCCTAAGTGTAAGAGGGCTTCTTTCTTTTCACCCTTTATCCATAAATTTCTTTTTAATTCTTCAACCCTTCAATGTTTACAGGCGTCAATTTCTAAACACCCCCCCACAACCCCCCACCTTGTTTGATGTTCCAGTGTTAGCTCAATCTTAGTCGGCATTTTTCCCTTATACACATTCATCTCCAATCATACCTAAGGACTGCTATTTCTAACTATGGATTGTCCTTGGGTAGATCCCTCCGGTTCTGGTTGGATCGTAGGACTTATTCCTAACCTAACCACCTTATGACTTCAGAATCGTCGTGAAATTAATAGGTTGTTGGGTATGAGATCGAACCATAAAACCATTTTCTGACATTGTTATTTTCAAATACCCCCCCTACACATGTGCTCCGAGATTCGAAATTGTTTAGCACATGAAGGAAAGAGTTTCACTTAGAGTCTTAAAGATCACATTCGTCTATAACATATTTTAATCACATTTTCTCCCCTTATTTTAAATAATAAAACACTTAGTATTTGAAATACCAATTGATTAAAATTTGACATGAAAAATTCCATGGGGAGAAAAATTATACCATGATATTGCATGAATTCATATTCTGATAGCTCCCCTTCAACAGTATATGTGGGATACCAATATTTATTAAAACTTGACATTGGAATGAAAAATTGATATGACACCACAAAATGTTGAAGACGGAGTGAGATGCCTTAGTGAACAATGTATATTAATAATTGACATTATAAGTTTCCACATTTTAATTTCACAAAATGTGTTTGGATACATAAAATTGACATTTATGAGATGTATCCAACACATTAAAAGGCTTTGTTTTAAAAAGCTCCCCCTCAGAAATTGATTCACATAAAATGACATTCTACGTACTACAATTCTTTGAAAATTATTCGAGGAAGGGAGTGTTGAACACACAATTTTAACAAATACCACTTTTTATAGAAAAATACCACAAATTATATTGTAGACAATTTGACATTGAAAGTTCTTTTTGAAAAATTGTGTTCAACGATTTTAAAAACATGATAGAAGACTTCTCTTCTATTTTAATTTACAGCGCACTGAAGGTACACTCCGTATACATTCGGGACCGAGTTATGCACTGAAATGTACATAAGTCATTGAGAAAAATTTAGAAATGACATGTTTTGAAAGCATTTGAAACTCTCGCTTCAAAAATTATTTACACGCCCGTGTCGATGTTAATCAACATTTCTAGGTACGTAAATGTTATCGATTCCAAGAGACATGTCGAGAAGATTCTTTTTGGTATTTTTGAAATTTTTTTGATTTTATATTTTGTTTTTCTAGGTTTTATATTTTTCTATTTTCTTTTTCAAATTTTTTTTATAAATAAAAAATAAAGAGAAATAAAAAATATTTACAAATCGAAGTTTCCATTAGCAGTGACAGTTGTAGCTAGAGTTGAAGTGGATGAAGTTGAATCAGGTTGTTGTTGACGTTTATTTGATGCATCAGTAGTAGTGACAGCGGAAGACTTTAAAACAACTTGATTTTCTCCATTGAGATATTCGTCGAACAAAGGACCGAATAGCAAATCCAGCTCATTTGACGTTGTTACTGTCTTAGCTGCTTGATGAACTTCTGTTGACATTGTGGTGCGAGGCTTGAACCGTTTTGTTCAAACGTCATTTGACATTGAGGTTCGAGGCTTGATCTGTTGTAATCAAACGTCATTTTTCTGTATCATCATCTGTGAATCCACTTTGACAATGGTTTCTGAGATATCAGCCTTTTCAGCAACCATACTCTGAGATTTTCCTTGTTGATATTACATAAGGTACCTGCACTTAAATCAAGACTTTGTTCCTTCTGAACATTGATTGATGTACCTGCACTTACATCCAGAGTTTGTTTGCATTCATGAATATGAGGGATATCTACATTTGAACCATGTGGGGGTTCACTGTCAACCTTGCTTGTGCAAGAGTCGAATAACTTTCCTGTAGGAATCCACCTAAGACCAACAGATTTGAAAATTCTACCCATGGGTTTCCACCTAAGATCAGATCTAGGATGTTTTCTCATACACAGCGAAGTTCTCTTATTAGGAGAAAAACCTATGTCCTGTAAAGATTGTCTACCACTGTTTCTGAGGTCATGACTCTTTTTAAATCTACGGGTTTGTTACTGTTTGTGGTCTTATTGGATTGAATCTTAGCACATGAATTTACTTCCTTCAGGAGTTTTGTTATACAAGCATCATGATTTGCATTAAAAACACACTTATGATTGTAGAACAAAGTAAGTTTTTGAATCTGAAAAGAACTAGAATCTTAGAGTGATCTGCTTTTGGGCATAAACTGTTTCGTTAACGCGGGACTTACTCTTAGATACAGGTAAACTCCTAGATGTTTGATTGTTGCTCTTTGAATTCTCACGAAGTAGGCACCACTAGTTGTTGAGTTCCTATCTCTTTCTTTGTATCTTTGTCTTTGCATACATCGTAGTTAGTGATTATGAACATGTCATTTGAACTAAAATATTCGGCATGTTCTTAGAATATTCTAGATGAGCTAGATGCAATCATGTGATCATGTTTGCAAAGGTGGATTCTGTTTTATTAGGACAAATAATGTTGAGTGACTGGTCTTTGACAAATTCTTGTTCCATCAACTTGGGAGGCAAACCGTTGTTTTGGCATTGCAGCCATTGCAGATTTTATCGGCATTTGGTTGTATAAAAAGTGATTGGTTTCTTAGTGATGGTACAACGGTTTCCTAAGACTGATGTTTTTCAAACTTGAGATATCTACATTATTTCCTTTTAATTCCTTATGTCATTTTTTAAAGCAGCAATTGCAAATCCTTTTCCTGAATTGTTTTATTAGCATTATTAGCAAGCAAAGATGTTGTCTGTTCTGTAGTCTTAGATCTCGTGATTTAATAGATTTCATACAAAAATTCTTTGTAATGTGTTTCAAAGTCTCATTTTTCTTATGTAATGTAGCCACACTATGTTATAATTCGAGTTCATTAGTTTATATATAGTACATCTAATTTCTGTTTCAATCTGGCTTTATTACTTGTTTCATCAAAATATTTAACCATGTTACCCTGATTTGTAAAGATTGATTTTGATATTTACTGTTCGGAGCATGCAATGTGCTTCCATTCTTGAAAAATCTTTTTTGAAATTGGGCAAACTGTATCTCTTTGAGCAAACAATATTTCTCAGGACTCGAGTGATTTGTTTTGAGTATTCAATTATCTGGTTATCAGGTGATGAATCAAGCATAGGACTTTTAACTTGACATGTTTCAGGATACTGGTCAACCCTACCTTCAACAATGATTTCAGGTTGCTCAGTATGCTGTTGTCCTGTAGCAAAGATATTGCATTCAGCAGTCAATTGTACCTCAGCCATTGGCTCTTCGTCATAAATGGGTCTGATATCTGCATCATCAGCATCTGTATCATTCCCTGACCTGCTGCTATCATCTTGCACTGTTGAGTCTGTCCTAATGCTTTCTGTGTCAACCAAATCAGCATCCAATGCTTTACCCGTATCAATCTTACTCTCTTGCGTCTGCATCTGTCTTTTATTCATCCCCTTCTTTCAATCCCTGTCTATGATGAGTTTCTTTCAGCAACGGACTTCTTAACATTACCCAGGTGTTGGAGTAGTGTATCTCTGAAGTGTTGAACCTCGAGTCCAGTGTATTCAACAAAGTACGTGTCTGTCATTTGACTGTCATAATCCAATGTAAACTTTGAATTGATGAACTTCTGGAACTGGTTGTTTACCACCCAAAAGGCTGCCATGGATCCATCTTCTTGAAATTCATCTTTGTCAAGTTGCTTTTGTAGTTGATCTACGTTCATGCGAAGCATGTAGGTATAAGAGGGGGATAGTTTACCAACATCTTGACCAAAGAGTGACATGAATGCCCGTTTGAATCCATGTTCGATGCGAGTGCCTTTTAAGTCATCTTTTGAAAGAACTTGAAGGTGTGAATGAAGAGATCAAAAATATGCCATGCATCTTTCTTTTGCTTTTGACATCTTGTATTTGATTGCATGCACATCTTTTGTTTCAGAATTCAAGCTGCATTCCTTTACTAATTTGTTGGATGCAGTCTCTGAATTACTGTCTTCTTTCTCAGAACAAGTGTTTTGTATGACAACAAAATCAACTTTCAATGCTGGAATTGGATGTGAATGATCTTTTTGTGTTTGTATCAACTTCTTTTGTTTCAACAATTGTGGAGTTCGTTGTTGATGAAGAATTAACTCAAGCATGTATTTCCTGAGGGAATCCATGTTAAAGATCATTGCATCGTAAAATGATTGAGCATCATATCTTGTATAATTCTGCATACGCTCTTCGAATTCTGAATGGAAAGCATTTTCAAACTTTGTTCTGAGATCAGTCAAAGTAGTTGTGCAATCAGTCTAGAAGTATATCTTTGAATAATTATAATAAGGTTGTTCTAGTAAATCCTATGTATTGAGAGAACGTTCTCATTGTAAGAGAGACATCGTAGCCATAATCTTGGTAAGGTTTCTTGATAGAAACTTAAATAGGATTGATTTCTTAAGCTGTGCATCGCATCTACTTATCAAGTTGGGTCTTCTCTAAATGGTTAGAATTTGAACACGAAGAAACTGTGACATTCTGAAGAACACTTGATGTTTGAGTTTGCAATTGTATTTGAATTTGACATTTTGAATGATGTTGTTGTAAATGGATATCGGATCTTAAGTGTTATGAAGTGTTTGATTGTTGTTTTAAATGAATTAACGTTCACGGGATTTTACAAATCTTTGATTAAAACCGAGAAAAGAATCGTATCTTTCGCGGGATTTTACAAAATCAAGAGGAAACCGTGAATGAAAAATTAATTGACATTTCAAGTATGATTAAGTTGATTGTTGGTTTCAAAAGTGTTAAACAAATATAAAAAGATTGAAAAATCTTGGAAAAAAATATTCAACCCCCCCCCCTTCTAGTTTTCCAACCCTCATTTCCTCCAACTTTACATTTCTGATTATCTTGACCAAATTCATTAACTCGGCTGAGCAATTCTGCCTATTTTTGAGGGTTAGATGAGATTCTTCTGAGTTGTTTTGGTTGGCTGTAGTGTAGTTTAGTTTGATCTTGGCCATTAGAACAAGTGATCATGTCATTGAGCTGTGGGGTCTTGTAAATGTCTTCAGGATTTAGCATAGGTTGTTGCATGTAGTTCTGGTTGAATGATGGTTGTGGGTTATAGTTGTTGTTGGGTAGTGGTTGTTGTATGTAGGTACTTGATGATGGTAGATCTGGGTGAAACACTGGATAATTGAAAGGATTGATGGAATTTTCCAGGGAAGGGTTTGGCTTTAAAAAAGGGGGGGGGGGGGATTCTTTGTGTTTTTGCAAGTCGTTCAGCTCTTAGTTCATCTACCTCCTTTTGATTGTACTTCAAGAAATCATACAGCCTGAGTGTAATCTGCTGTATGCAAGTCCTTTGTTTGATGAATCAATGTAACATGTTGACTCCTTCTTGTTGTAAAGTTGTTTAGGAACTTAAGATTACTGGCAATCTTTCTAGAAAGTGATTTGTTTCTCTGAAATCATTTATTTAAACTTGAGAAACGATGATGTAAGATCAATCATTCCCCCCCCACATCCTGTAGTAACCCGTGTGTGTATGAGATCCCATTTATAAACACTTAGCCTTCTTCTCTTGAATTCCAATGTCAGAACCTTTCATCATTTGCTGAACACGTAGATGTCTTTAGGAAGACTGAGAAGTATAGTCTGAATGGCTTGATCATCAGCTTCTATCTGTTTAATTTCAGCTTCCGTGAGTTCATCGTTAGTTTGTTCATGAAACGTTTCAGGAACAGGAACTGCACGGGCTACATCACCGGGTTCAAGAATCATTCGTCTGACATAAAGACTGTTTATAATATAGTTGTAGATTAGCTTTCCATTTGGTCTACTTTTGCATAACGGAGAAGACGAGATGACCATGGAACATAGTTCTCTTTGTTAAGCATAGGAGGACGGTTTTCAGAACCGGCTGCATAAATGTCTTGTTGAGTCGACATTGCAAGAGTGATGTGAAATAATAAGGTAGGATCGTTTGAGTGATTAGTGATTATGATTTGCTTGATTAAAGTTAAAGTGATTAAGTCCTTGGGATAACACGTGATTTTACAAATCTATGACTAAAACCGAAAAAGAATAAACTTTTACGGGATTTTACAAAGTCAAGAAGAAACCGTGAAATGATGATTGTTTGTTGTTAAGTTAAATGTCTTTTAAGTCCTTTTTGTTGATTTAGGTTGATGGTTTGTTAAGGTAAGATTAAATGTCTTTTAGTGTCAAAGTCCAAATTGTCCAATATTAAAGTTTACCGAAATTGGGTTCATCGAAATTGGTTCTATATCGAGAATGATTTTCGGTTCTGTCAGAAACAAGCAAACCGTTGGCTCAAAAACTTTATCAAACCGCTACTGAAAAAAACCAAACCGCTGCGAGAATAGAGACCAAACCGCTATTATGAAAAATCAAACCGCTACCTTAAAAAATCAAACCGCTATGGACCAAGATGACCAAACCGCTATCCGATTTAATCAAACTGCTGCTTGACAATATTAGCAAACCGCTACCTCTTGAAATTTAACAAACCGCTACCTATAAATTTCCTGGTAAACCGCTGTGTTTTCTGAGTTCATAAACCGTTGTCAATATTTTTACCAAACCGCTACCAAGGAAATAATTGGGTAGAGTTTCGTTTCTAGTTGGCCATGAATATATCAAACCGCTTCTTGTTTTCTTCTTTGAAATGGTTATTTGATGATTCTAAACTTTTATTTTTGGTTTTAAAATCCTCAATTTCACTTTTCAATTTATCAACTAAAGTCTTGTTCGATGATTCCAAAAGCTTATTACGATTTTTGCTTTCATTAATTTCACATTTTAGTTTTTCAATTAAAGAAGCAAGCAAATCATGTTCTCTAGCAAGATCATCATCTTCATCCTGGTCAGCCTCTCCTTCATTATTGCTCATATCCAATAAATCAGTAGTGATATTAGTATCACCATGTTCCTTCAGATATGTGACATTAACAGATTCAGGTTGCTCATGATGTTCTCTGTCATTAGCAAACACATTATAGTTATCATCATTATTTTGTACCTTTTGTAATGGCTCATCATCAAAGATGGGTCCAGAATTCTCAGCAACATCTAGAGTAACCTCTTGAATTTATGCCATGTACAGATAATGTGCTTCTAATTCCTAATCTTTAGGTTCATCATCAGTGTCATCCTTCCAATTAGCTTGTTCAACACTCAACTAGATTCCAGCTTCCTTTTGCTTACACTAAACATATTCTCCTTATGATAAGCTTCATCCTTTGCCCGTTTCGGTTTCTAACATTCCTTGTTACATGCCCATATTCCTTGCAATTATAACACTGAATCCCAGACTGTTGCACCACCAATGTACCTACATTCTCCCTAGCCCTAGCAACATTAACTACCCTCAGATTATCATACCCAGTTCCTTGGTTGATTCTTGGAGCATTATCCTGATGTGCTCTACTGGTGTTTGATGAAGTTTTGAGGTTGTTGTTGGTAGGTTTGTAGATTTTCTTAAATTATAGAGAAATTAAAGCCATGAGTTTATCAATCTCTTTTTCCTTTGACATTTCATCATCTTCAGCAACCATAGTAGGTTCTTAATCATAAGTGGGTGATGGAGAGTTGACAATTGCTTTACCTTTGTTTCTGGTAGCAGCTTGTTGTGATCTGGTTGAGGAATTTTGAGTGTAGTGATTTGGATGGTTTTGAGGATGGTAAACTGGTTGTTGTTGGGCAACAAGTGCAAGTGGATTAGCAGTACATGCTAGTCTTTCAGCTCTTATCTCGTTGACTTCGTTCTGGTGTTGCTTCAGGATGTCATAGAGTTTGTGGTATGAGACAGTCTTCAATTCTTGACTCTGCTTAACAAGCGTCACAAACCTTTTCCATTTTGGTTGTAGTTGAAGTAAGACCTGAACATTCACTTGATGATTAGTAACATCACACTGATTTCTAACAAGATCATTCATCATCTTGTAGAACCTTGAGTAATAAAATTTAAGTGATTCACCATCTCGTGATGTGCATTTTCCAAACTCCCAATATAAATTGGTTTCAAGATCTTGAACATTGATTGATTCACCTTGTTTCAACCTTTCAATTACTTTTCACATCTCACATGCATTTGGACAAGCATCAACTGTGGAGTAGATATCATTATCTATCCCTGTGAGAATTATCTGAACAGCTTCAGCTTCAACATCCAATTGGTTCCTTATGTCTTGTGACACATTCTTATAGTTCTCCATGTACCCTTCTGTAGTGGTATCTGAACTATCTTCTGTAGCTGGAACAGTCTTCTCAGTCCACTTAAATTTGTAGGTTGATTCTAGATATAACACCCTGTGTTTTCAAGTCATTAACGACGACGATAAATCCGCAATGTACCTTTTGTATTGTACGCATTTGCTTTA